>ML778223.1:67373-94903 GCA_009831015.1 Picea engelmannii
TGACCAGTGCTTCTTCTCCCCATCTTGTTAAGTATTCGGTCGCAGTAATGATATATTTTTCTCCTGACATTTTTGTTGGTGGATTAATAGGTCCAACAAAATATATTTCCCATTTGTCAAATACCTGCAAAGCTACTTGTGGTCTTAGGGACATGTCATCCATTATGTTGGGTTTCTAAACCCTATGAAAAACATCACAGTTTTGACAATATTCCTTGGCATATTTATGAATTGTTGGCCACCATAATCCTGTGCGCAATACCTTCTTCATGGTTTCTTTTCCTGTAGAGTGTCCTCCAACTATACCTTCATGAGATTTTGCTAAAACCATGGGCCGTTCATGTTCTAATACACACCTGATCAAAATACTATCTGCGACCATCTTGTATAAATGACATGCAATAAGTTGATAGCTTGCATCTCTGACTACCAGGTTTTTCTTCTACGCAGTGCTAAAGTCTTGTACTTAAGTATTCAGTAATACCAACAAAGTATTCATTAGTTACATGTACCAAAAATAATTGTGCATCAGGGAAGTTGTCTTCCAAGTTAGTAGGTTCTTCTCCATTGGTTACCCTTGATAGGTGATCAGGTCCTACATTCAACTTCCCTGGTTTGACTATCACTTCAAAATTGAATTCTTGGAAAAATAATAGTCATCTACATATCCTCCCCCCAAACACTGGATTTTTGACTAGATATTTGAGGGAAAAAAGATCTGTGAACATTTTAAAGTGTTTACCCAGTAAATAATGCCTAAATGTTTGAAGTGCATATACCATAGCTAGGCCTTCTCTTTTTGTGGTGTTGTAATTTTGCACAGATTCTGACAAGTTCCTTCTTGCAAAGGATATAGGATGGTCTAAGTCCCCTGCTCCTGGTGATCCAAAATGGATTCAGGAAGGCATAAAAATCAAAGTTCTCATAATAGAATGAAACCAATGTCATTGCGTCCATCTCTTCGCGTTGATTTTGGTCATATATTTTTTTCGCAAATGGACACTGTATACGAAAGTTATCGCGCTCTGACCGATTTACCAAACCGACAAAAAAGTTAGCTCGTCAAAGTCAATAGGTTGTACTGTTGACGTCAGCAGTATGACAGGTGAAGTTAACAATATTTCATGATGATGTCATCATGTTGATGTGGCATCACCGTGAGGTGACACGTTTCACTCAAAATCAACATTTTTGGGCTGAGTTGTCACTTGTACATATTTGACACATGGCACTATATGGATGACATGTGGTAATCCATACATGACGTGGCCCAATGGCAGGCTGACATGTGGCAGTACAGACGACAGCTGGACTGTATGGATGCTGACATGGCAGGGTGACTATGTAGTATAAATGATGATGTGGCATGACATGTGGTTGTATGACAGGTGATTGGGTAGCTGACTGGACTGTACGAAAGCTGATGTGGAAGCTGACCTGGATGTATAGTGATGATGGGGCATGCTCATTGGATTGTTGAATATGCTAGTGATTGTATGGTACAGTCCAATCACAGGGTGAGATGTGGCCCAATCATAGGGTGCCATGTGGTACCCCATATTTTTACAAGGATGAATAGTTTAAATTTTTTTTATGGCTCTGGGAGATTCGAACCTGTGACCTCCGTGGGTGCTAGAGACTTCGAGGAAGCAGGCAGACCGACGAAGGTACGTGTGGTGCTTATTAACCATATGGCCTTTTTTTTTTAAAATTTGACATGTGGCAAGGTCAGTGGGGGGCTAGCCTGACCGAACAGGCCATGGTCACATCGTAGCCCACAAAACCAGGAGCTATCAGAGTGGGGCGCATGGGAACATAAGGGCCTGACCACATGGCCATACCCATATGACCAGGACCCAAAATTGGAGGAGCTAGAGAGTGCCAACCCAACCCTCGACCACATGGAAAAGTGCATGTGACCAGGGGCCCGAAGAAAGGGAGTTGCACACCCAATTTTTTGCCTATGTGGGTTTTTTTGTATAGTTTTGGATTTTTTTATGATTTAAAGCCTGTTTTTTTATGGATTTTGTCGATTATTGGGAGATTTGGAGCCCAATTTGAGGTCAGATCTTGGGAGGAAGTTGGGAGGTTGATGCCCACTTGAAATCTATATAAACAAGAGATTCTTGGCAGCCTTGGAGAGGTTCAGAAAATGATAAATGTTGTATAATTTTGAAGCCAAAGACATTTTTATGCAGGGAATCCATTGAGGAGGGGAACTTTGCGGGCCAATTCCCGAAGATACACTCAACCGTTTTTCGTGCCATCGATTGTGTTGAGTTCTTGATGTCAAGAAGAAAATTGCCATACCAGTTTTTAATATGTTTGACACTTTTATGATGTACTTTTGAGGCATTAAATAGAAATAATAAATCCTCACCCACTGAGACAAAGGCCCGAAGACGTAGGCAATATTGTTGAACTCCATTAACAACTTTGCTGTTATGGTTTGTTGATTCTTATGCTTACTTTCATATCTGCATTTCTTATTATGGCTATGATGATATCTCATTAATTTATGCTTCTTTAATCAATTCCTAATTGGTTAATAAACTC
This sequence comes from Picea engelmannii, assembly GCA_009831015.1. Taxonomy (NCBI): domain Eukaryota; kingdom Viridiplantae; phylum Streptophyta; class Pinopsida; order Pinales; family Pinaceae; genus Picea; species Picea engelmannii. The sequence goes on from ML778223.1 coordinate 69,930, forward strand.
ATGTTTTAAAACTCAACTGTAGTCTTAAAAGATCATTTCGGATCAAGTGGTATCAGAGTAGGTTGACGGTTGGTTTTTGAGTTTGCATGATTACCAGGGAAAAGATGAATTGTGGTGAAGGAAAGCTTGTAGAAGGGGATCCAGAGACTAGATCGAGAAAGAGGACTTCTCAAAGTGAGAAGATGGCATCTATTAGCACTGGAAGTCACCTCTAGATTGTGACAGAGGTAAGCCTAGTACCCATCAGTTTGTATGTCACAATGAATAAAATTAAGGGTAATCTAATGGACACTGTCTTAGGATTGTATCATTCTAAATCATAAAACTGGGTTGGCACAGATAGACAAGTGAGGTCTTGATCTAACTTTAGTCAATGATTTGTTGTAAAAGGTGAGTAGGGGGAAGAGCTGGTGAGAATATGTAAGGGCCTCCTATGGACATCCAGTCTTCCAACATCCTGGGGAGGAAAAGCTTCGAGAACAAGATCCTCTTGGACTTGGAGCTTCAGACACTAATATATGTCTAAACGACATAGCCACAATAGCCACAACAACATGATGATCGAACCAACATCGCAATTCTGTTGTAATGGCTTGAATGGATCCTCCAATTCTGAGTTACTCAGTATAAGAGGGGAAAATGTAACATGAGAAACTGATTAAAACTGGTGAAGATATTGCAGTGATCAAACCCGCATCGCAACAACACCACCACCCTCAACTGGATATTCCAATTCCGAGTGTCTTAACAAATATTTTACAAAGAGATGAAAAGAGGATGACTTTCATTAAACAAGAAATCTCAAATACATAGCATAACCATAGAACCAGAGGCCTCATTAAAAATTTACAAGAAGGAGCGTAGCTCTACCATCGACCATCACAAAGTATCAAAATGATTCTTATATAATCAGAGCCACTCACCACTGAAAAAAGGAGTGGCTGAGTCATTACATTCAAAGCTTTACGTGTGCAGGAAATATTTGTAGACTGTGAACGTAGTCTTTTCTCAGACGCTATCTCAAATCGACATGGCTCTTGCAGGGAAACCTATCTGCAGGGGTACCACAAGATGACTGCTCCAGACCCTCCATCCCTTCCATTTATGGATTGAGCCGAGGTTTCAACCACCTGCTCGATTTGCATTAATTTCCTTTCCCCAGAGAGTCGCCGAGATGAAATGCTCAAGGGACGACCACGTTCTTGCTCTCCAAGGCTCAGAGGCTAGCTTCCCTTTCTTCTAGATCCACCCTCAATGTAACCCAGGGCCATGACCCTGCGCCTATATTCAAAGGCATTTTGGAATTTCGCGTTTCGAGGGTTTTCATATGGCTCACCTTCAGACCCTCGATCCATGAAACCGTGACATCTCTGACTGCGGGCCCAACTCTCAAGCATGCCTGGATTTCGCATCTCGTGAGTTCTTGTTGTGCTCCATGCTCAAACCTTTGAGTCACGAAATCACAATCTCTTGGATCAGGTTCCACACGTCCCCTTTGATTGGATGGTCCATATGGATATCGACATTTTGGGACTTCGACATTTCAACACTCAGGGTTTCATGTCTTGCGACACTTCAACATTTTGGCACTTGGGGTTTCACATCTTGCTCCATGCTGAAACCCCTGATTCATGAAATCGCGACTTCCCTGATCTGGCGCCACGTGTCCTCTTGGAATGGACAACCGAGGTCATTTCAGGATTTCGCGTTTCACGAGTTTTGATGACTTTGCTTTCTCATTTCCCGACTCACAAAATCGTGAAAGGATGACCCAACAGTCCAGATATCTCCTATGATCAAAGACTGCGATCTTTTCGCGATTTTGCATTTTGCAAGATCTGATGATTTTCTCCTTGACTGCTCAAATTCATGAAATGCTTAATCATGTGCCGCACGTCCTGCTGAGAAGGATGGCTCAGATCATTTCGCGATTTTTCATTTTGTGAGATTTAGAAAACTCTATTCCTTGATCGTTCCACCTCATGAAATCACAAAATTGCTAGTCGCGTGCCACGTGTCCATTTGGTTGGATGGCCCAGATCTCCTTCACACCTTTCTCAATTAAAAAATCTTGTATTTTCACTCTCCATGGTCCCGATACGTGCGCGCCTTAGTAGAACGCGCCCCGACCTTGGTTGAAACACATTTGTGGGGTTTGTTAGGCCCCTTTTCTTTGCATTTGGTCATCCAAGGGATGAAACTGAAGGGAAAACACTCCCCTGCAAGAATATGTGCTAACATTAGGCTCCATGGGGGATAGAGTCCTCCCTGCGAGGCTCTAAGAACTCCTTTTGCAGTTCCAGTTGCCTTCTGTTGGGATATGGAGTCAGGCTCAAGACAACCTGTTGAGAAAATAAAGCCAATAAGTAAAAATAAAAATAAACGCACTTTCTCTACGGAGGTTACTTATGTACAATCCTAAACTAATTGATTTTTACATGGTGCTAGGTGAAAGAAAACTTCCACCATAGCCATTCAAGTAACTTCCTAACTGGAAGTTCCTTTACTCTGTCAGTGATCACTAGAAGATGATGTAATCATGACAACAAAACGGTTACACCCTTCATTTCCTCTTCAAAGGCTGAAGCTGAGATGAAAAAGGGAGGCTCCAAGACATGAAGGAAATTCCACTCCATGTACTCATTGACAAGCTCATAGAATGAGTGGTAAGTCCCAAAAAATTGGTAACAGGAAGCCTCCTCTGCTAAACCACTACTCACATATGGATGAATGTCTCTGGTAGGCACAGGTGGGTGAATAGTCGATACTGGCTGACTGATCTTAGGCGATGGATGCTCACTAACTGGCTCTGAACAAAATACAAATAGCACCTCTTGCTGCTCCTCTGGTTCATCTCCTTGGCTCTCCCAAGGGTCAGATTCATAATCGTCATAAACTAGAACTGCGAGAAAGATTTTCTGTTCATCACGCTGCTCAGGGTGTTTTGCAATACTGGGATGGCTGGTTTCCTCCCGATGACTTTATTTAACAAATACAAAATAGGGCTCTGTAATGTGTTCTTGGAAATCCTGCATATCCAGCTCATAACTTGATTCATAGCTGTCATATACAAGATGACTTATCCCCAGGTCAACAAATTGTGATGCGGGGCACTGTTGCTCTTCATCAGAATAATCATCAAATCTAGGGACAACAGGCCAAAGTGGAATGATCTCCCGATCCTTCCTTTCAGTCCCAAATGTGAACACATCATGGGAAATCTCCTGAAGAAAAAGATAAGAATCCTCCTCCACAATGGCTCATTCCTTTAAAACCGAGACAACAAGCTTATGAGGGGCAAAAAATAATGTCTCTACCACCATGGAATCTTGAATACTACCCTCATTAGTAGGGCCGCCAAGAACAACAACTTCAAGAACTGGAAAATCCTCTGTATTTTCTTCAAAAAGGTAGCAGTCATGATCTACCTTCAACTCTTCTATCTCTGCAGAGAGATATTCTACCATCTCTGTCAACTCACCTAGAGCATCCTTGTCTTCATGGTCCTCATCCTCACAACTTTCATAAGACACAACCACATATTGATCATGGCCTTCATATTCCTCACAACAATTATGATAGATTAACTCAGAGGAATAATGCCTACTGAAGGATGCATGAAACTCTCTTAGGGAGGCGATGCTAGAAGGGGGTAAAGAATGATACCATTCACAAGCATTCTCTGCTAATGAGAACATGAACATTTTTAATAATACATCCTCGTGATGTATATCCCATTGATGCATGAGTTCATGAAACTCACGGAGATGCTGAGCATGGTTGTCCTCTACATGCCCTCTAAATATGTGCAAATAATCACCCTATTCATCCATAGTAGGGACAACATTAGGAAAACCAGGAACAACAGAAAAATTAAAAGGAGCAAACCTCTGAGCCAGGATTTTGTCCATTTCGAATGAGTGGAGTCGTCGATCAATCCTTTAATCATGGAGTCGCCAGGTGAATGACGCGTAGCTTTGAATGTGTCTGGTATTTGTTCACCATCAAAGTCCAGATCCTAACGTTGTTGTTCCCCTAGAGAACTTCTCAAGATGAGAAAACAACTGCTGAAAACCTTCTCGAGAAAGCTCCTCTAGGTCATCTTTCAAGTGTGCTAAAAGTAGCCACAACTGAAACAGTGAAGTGGAAATAGTGGAGTCACCAGGTGCACAGTTGCAATCTTTGAAGTACTAAGTTGAGGTGCACCTTCAGAACTAGTAAACGTTGTCATTCTACCCAGGGAAAATCTTCAATTTCGTCCCCGACAACGACGCCAGAAATGTTAGCACCAGAATTCACCTTTGGATTGCGGCAGAGGTAAGCCTAGTACCCATCAGTTTGTATGTCACAATGAATAAAATTAAGGGTGGTCTAATGGACACTGTCTCAGGATTGTATCATTCTAACTCAGAAAATTGGATTGGCACGCATAGGCAAGTCAGATCTTGATCTAACTTTAGTTAGTGATTTTCTGTAAAAGGTGAGTAGGGGGAAGAGCTGGTGAGAAGATGTAAGGGCCTGATATGGACATTTGGTCTTCCAACATCCCGAGGAGGAAAATCTTTGAGAATGAGATCCTCTTAGACTCAGAGCTTCAAACACTAAGATATGTCTAAACGACACAGCCACAACAACACGATGATTGAACCAACATCAAAATGCTGCTGTAACAGCTCAAATGGATCCTCAAATTCCGAGCTACTGAGTATAAGAGAGGAAAATGTAACACAGGAAACTGATTAAAACTGGTGAATATATTGCAGTGATCAAACCTGCATCGCAACAACACCACCACCCTCGACTGGATCTTCCAATTCCAAGTGTCTTAACACGGAGTTTACAAAGAGATGAAAAGAGGCCGACTTTCATTAAACAAGAAATCTCAAATACATAACATAACCAGAGAACCAGAGGCCTCGTTAAAACATTACAAGCAGGAGCGTAGCTCTATCATCGACCATCACAAAGTATCAAAATGACTCCTATATACTCAGAGCCACTCGCCACTGACAACAAAGGAGTGGCTGAGTCATTACATTCAAAGATTTACGTGTGCATGATCTCTTTGTAGATTGTGCATGCAGTCTTTTGTTAGACTCTGGCTCAGATCAACATGGCTCTTGCAGGGAAACTTGTCTATAGGGGTAACACGAGCTGACTTCTCCAGACCCTCCATTCCTTCCATTTATGGATTGAGCCGAGGTTTCAACCACCTAATCGATTTACATTAACTTCCTTTCCCTGGAGAGTGGCCGAGATGAAAATGCTCAGGGGACGACCACATGCCTGCTCTCCAAGTCTTGGAGGATAGCTTCCCTTTCTTTTGGCTTCAACCTCAATGAAACCCAGGGCCATGACCCTACGCCTATCTTCAAAGGCATTTCGAAATTTTGTGTTTAGGGAGTTTTCATATGGCTCACCGTCGAACCCTCGATCCACGAAACCGAGACATCTTCGACTGCGGGCCCAACTCTCAGGCGCGTCAGGATTTCACGTCTCATGATTTCTTGTTGTGCTCCATGCTCAAACCTCTGAGTCACAAAATATCGATCTCTTGGATCATGTGCCACACATCCCCTTTTATCGGACGGTCTAGATGGATATCGACATTTCAAGACTTCGACATTTCGACACTCGGGGTTTTGTGTCTTACGACACTTCGACACTTCGACATTTTGGCACTCGGGATTTCATGTCTTGCTCCATGCTGAAACCCCCGATTCATGAAATCATGACTTCTCTGATCTAGCGCCATGTGTCCTCTTGGAATGGATGACCGAGGTCATTTCATTATTTCACGTTTCACGAGTTCTAATGACTCTGCTTTCTCATTTCCTGACTCACGAAATCGCGAAAGGCTGACCCAACGGTCCAAATATCTCCTGTGATCAACAACTACGATCTTTTCGCGATTTCGCATTTCGCGAGATCCGATGATTTTCTCCTTGACCACTCCAATTTGCGAAATCATGAAATGCTTAATCCTGTGCCGCACGTCCTGTTGAGAAGGATGACTCAGATCATTTTGCGATTTTTCATTTCATGAGATTTAGAAAACTTCGTTCCTTGATCGTTCCACCTCGTGAAATCACAAAATTTCCAGTCGCGTGCCACATGTCCATTTGGTTGGACGACCCAAATATCCTTCATGCCTTTCTCAATTAAAAATTCCCGAAGTTGCACTCTCCATGGTCCCGATACATGTGCGCCTTAGCAGAATGCGCCCCGACCTTGGTTGAAACACATTTGTGGGGTTTGTTAAGCCCCTTTTCTTCACATTTAGTCATCTAAGGGCAGAAACTGAAGGGAAAACACTCCCCTGCAAGAATATGTGCTAAGAACATAGAAAGAAGGCATGTCTCATAATGAGATTGATTTTCAAAAGACTTTATTCACCATGTCTGATATGGTAAAGGTCTTATATGAGGATTACTTGGAACGAAAGAGGCATTTCCAAGGGGAATCTTCTAAACATGACAAAATTGAAGAAGGAGAGGATCCTCCTAAACCTCCTCCTTCACCTCCTTCTTCTCCATCAACTTCTTCTTCTTCAAGTACAAGTTCCAAATCCACTGCAAGAAAACATTATCATAAACATAAACATGATATGCCTTTACTTAAGCTTGATGTGAAATTTGAATTACCCATGTATGATGCCGAAGTTAATGCCGAGAGGCTTTATAACTGGGCCATACAGATGGAAGTTTATTGCAGTGTGCAACAAATAAAGGATGAGGCAACTCAAATCAAGTTGGCATCTCTTTTTCTTGCAGGCACAACACTCATCTGGTGGCAAAACAAGTTGCAAAATGGCACGCAACAAGTGGGTAATGTATTTCCATCATGGAAAGATTTTTTTTTTGCACTTAGAAAACAATTTTATCCTTTGGGTTATAAATAGAAGGCTTTAATTGAATAACAAGGTCTTAAAATAAGAAAGAGACAAACAATTCAAGAATACAAAGATGAATTTCGTAAGATGGCATTAATGTTGGATATTCCATTACATACCCAAGAAACTCTTATGAAGTATATAGGAGGTTTACCTACACTTACTCGTAACACTGCATTTATGTTTGGACCTACTAATCTTGATGAGGTTTTTTTTCAAGCAACATGCATTGAAGCAGGGAAAACATGAGTTGGTGTATCAGGGGAATCGTCTTCAAGGAGAGAGGAAAAAAGAAAGGGGAATGGAAAATTCAGCGACAAGAAGGGAATAGAATCTCTCTTGCAAACATTGCAATAAAGAAGGGCATGATGATGACCATTGTTGGAAATTGCACCCAGAGAAGAGACCAAAGTGGTTCAAAGAAAGGAAATGGAGGCAAACAGTTGCAACAATAACACGATCAACAGACTTGGGATATGATTCAGGGGATGAGACTAAGATCACAGAAGTTGGTTTGATAGGTAAAATTGGTGATGGATATGATTCTAGATGCAAATTGTTTCACATAAGGGTGATGATGAAACATACTAAGATTGATACATTGATATATAGTGGATCTGAATCTAACTTGATTTCAGAGGAAGTGGTTAAAAAATTGGGATTGAACACTAAGATGCATCGTAAACCTTACTCACTTAAATGGATAAGAAACCATGATAAATTGCACATAACAAAGCAATGCACTTTAAAGTTTGCAATTTCATCAAAGTTTGTGGATGAGGTAACATGTGATGTGGTGCCACTCAATGAATGTGGAATGGTCTTAGGTAGTCCTTCTTTGTATGATCGCAAAGACATCTTCTACATGAAACAAAATCAATATCACTCAACTAAAGAAGGCAATGAATATGTTGTACATGCTCATCACTTAAAAACAAATCAATCTCTACAAACAATGGAACAATTAAGGAAGACAAATTATGCAAGCAACACACATATAATTGTGCCAAATCAAGCAATTGATCTTAAACATGAACATGAGATGGTTGTAGAATGGAAGTTCAATCATACTTTGCTTCAATATAAGCTAATGTCATGCAAGTAATACAAACATATTAGCTCATTTGCAGTCATATTGCTGATGTTACCGCTGCTAATGTTTTTAACATGGATGGTAGTGTCTTCAGTAAGATGTGAAAGAGTACAAGTGGCTAACAATACGCTGTCAGTTGTCATGGTTGTTTTGCAATTGATCTTGATGAGACAGGGGCAAGTGACATAGTGTAAATACAAAGAACAAGTGGGGTGGATTATCCTGCACTTGATGATTGGTTAATACCCTTTTGGAGGACCAAAAGGTCTTAGTGGGGAGGCATGATCCAAAATGGATCGAAGAAGGCCTAAAAATCAAATTTATTAGAATAAGACAAAACTAGCGCTATCGTGTCTGTCTCGTTGCGCTGATTCCGACCATATATTTGTTTTCACAAATGGACGTCGTATGCGAAAGTTATCACATTATGACTGATTTCCCAAACAGGCAAAAAAGTCAACTAGTCAAAGTCAACAGGTCATATTGTTGATGTCATCAGTATGATAGGTGATGTCAGCATGACATCATGCTGACGTGGAATCACTTGGAGGTGACATGTGTCACTCAAAATCAACATTTTTGGGATTATTTGGACCTGTATGGATTGTGCATCTGGAGAAAGGGGTTGTGTGCCCAAAGTTTTGCCTATGTGAGTTTTTTTGTATAGTTTTGGATTTTTTTATGATTTAAAGCCTATTTTTTTATGGATTTTTCCCATTATTGGGAGATCTAGAGCTCGATTTGAGGCCATATCTTGGTAAGAAGTTGGGAGGTTGATGCCCACTTCAAATCTATATAAACTAGGGGTTCTTGGCAGCCTTAGAGAGGTTTAGAACATGAGATCCATTGAGGAGGGGAACTTTGTGGGCCAATTCCAGGAGCTACGCTCAACCGTTTTCAGTGTGGTCAGTTGTGTTGGGTTATTGAGGTCAAGAAGAAAAAATCCAGACTGGTTTGTAATTCATTTGACACTTTTTTGATGTACTTTTGAAGCATTGAATAGAAATAAGAAATCCTCATCCACTGAGACAAAGGCTCAGAGACGTAGGCAATCTTGCCGAACTCCGTTAACAACTTTGTTGTTATGGTTTGCTGATTCTTGTGCTTACTTTCAGATCTGCATTTCTTATTATGGCTACTATGATATCTCATTAATTTTTGATTCTTTCATAAATTCCTAATTGGTTAATGAACTCATGTTTTAAAACTCAACCATAGTCTTAAAAGATCATTTTGGATCACTTGGTTGCGCCATAATTGCTCCAAGTGTTATTGTTGATGCATCTACGTGCACATGAAATGTATTTTCCCAATCTGGAAATACTAATATAGGTGTTGTCACCATATTTTCCTTTAGAGTGTCCAATCCTTGTTTATAGTCCTCATTCCACATAAATATGGTATCCTTCTTTAACAATTTTTCCATTGGTGCAGTAATTTTCACATACCCCTTTATGAACTTCCTGTAGTAGTGTGTAAGTACCAATGTTTCTCTTAACTGGTGCACTGGCTTTGGTGGTGGTAAATTCACAATGATTGCAATCTTATCAGGGTCAAGCAGTAAAACCTGTTTACACACTATATGTCCCAACAATATCCCAAAAGGTGTACCAAAAATGCATTTCTTGATGTTTAATGACATCTGACATTGCCTGCATCTTTCCAACATTAGTCTTAACACTTCTACATGGTCTTTCAAAAGACTATATACAGTCCAATCATCCAGATATACTTCTAGAAAATGATGTATGAATTCCTTAAAAGCATCTATGACTACCCTTGAAAAGATAGTTGGTGCATTCTTTAGTCTAAAGGGAATGACTGTATATTGGTAGGATACCCATTCTGTAGCAAAAATAGTCATATATCTATCCTCTGGAGCTATTTTGATCTAATGGAAACCTGAGAATCAATCTGTGAATGAATATGATTCCTAGCCTCCCACATTTTCTAAGACCTCATCTGTAAAAGGGGTAGGGAAAGGGTCATGTAAGAAAGCATCATTGTGTTTCCTCAAATCTACTCAAATCCTTATCCCCCCTTGCTTCTTTTATTGGACTACCATGGGACTGATCCATTCATATTCCTCTATTGGTTATATAATTCCAACTTCCAACATTTGGTCAATTTCTTCTTTCACTTTCTTCTTATACACTGGATTCAGTCTGTAAGGTCTCTATATGACATGTCCAACCTTAGGTTTGAGGGGTATATTCATCTCACCTAGCTCCTCTGCTATGCCATTCATTTTTGTAAAGGTTGTTGGAAACATGTTATTGTATTCATGCAATAACTATGTTATTCTTTCTATTTTTTTCTCATCCCAATATTCTCTAATACTTGCCATTTTAGGATTATCATTCATACCAATGTTGACTTTCTTAACTTTGATTGAGGTAGAAAATTCCTCTGACTCTAGAGCCGGACCTTCCACCTCTATTTCTCCTTCAATATCTGTGATCAATATGTTGTGTGGATCATCTTCATCTGGTGCTTCCTCTTCAACATGATAACATGAGAGTAACTCTTTGATTGTCTATCTGTTATGTTGTTGATATTCTATTATGATTTTGACCTCTCGTTCATCAAACAATATCACTCCCCTTATCAACTTCAACGTTGAATCAATGTTGGGGTTCTCATGCTCGATTGAGAAGGTTACTACAAAATTCTGTTGTAATCATGTCCATTCTTTAGTGCCTCTGCTCATCTCCTGATCTATGTACCAGTTCCCTGACATCCCCTCCAATGTATGAATATAGTGATGAGTCCATTCCTCTAGTGGTGTCATCCTCCATTGTGTTTTTCACTTCTCCAAGTGTTCAATTGGTGTTCCTTTCCCATCATACTTATGCACTATATTTATCCCATGTTTTGTGCTAAATCTAATGTGCAATAGTAGTTTACAATGATACCAGTCCTGAATTGTTTCTTTGTGCGCACCCTACCATCTTAAATGTGTTTCCTTGAGTTCAATATCCAAGGCTAAGAGCCTCTAATTTTTCAACACTTCCTCCTCATATTTTTTCAAGAATTCCTCTAAGTCTTTTAGCCCATGAAAATTGGGAGGTTCTCTTATCTTTGTACCAACCCATCTTACTGCGTAGTATATTCCTAGACACCTCCTTGTAGAGACTTCATGTAATTGTTGTTGCCAATTCTCCAAACCTGTGTCTGAGTCAAAAGCACATGATGTAATGCTTCTCCATATGAGTACCCCATCTGATGTTGGGTTTACATAATCCTCTTCTCGCATGGTGGTTCTGTACAACTGATTTATTTCTTCAATATTTGAACAAGTCGCCTCTACAAACCTTTCTCCTTCTGAAGGATATAATGGTGCAATGAATCTATATTCTCCTGATTCAAAATCCATTTTTCTTGTCTTTAGGTTGATTATAGCCTGGTTATCAAATTCCCAATCCAATCCAAGTAATGTTGGGTAAGGTGTTGTGCCATCTACTATCTCTATCACTTCAAAATTTTCCATAGTGCGCACTCCATCCAAATCTATTGTGACACCTTTAAGCCTTCCGATTGGTAAGACTCTGTGTTGATTTTCTAGTTTCAACTGGACAGGTGAATAGCGTAATGTGGGTTCTCCCATAAAATGACATGTCTTCTTACGTAAGACATTTACTTCGGAGTCTAAATCCAGTATAATATCTCCCATGTTGAAATCCCCAATGTTGGCATTTAGTCTGAATTATTTTCTTGTCATTTTTATTGTATGGAGATGATTGACTGTTTTATGCTCTAACTTCCCTTCTACCTCTATGTTGCATCTTTCTAGCGGATTTTTTAAAACCTTAATAGATGATGGATCATTCAACAACTTAACATTGCAGAAAATCCTTTATGGTACTTACTTTATCTAAAGGTTTTCCTTTACTGGTATGGTCCATTGAAGATGACATCTCCTACATTGGTGGGTTCTGAGTTTGTTGTGCAACTGATGTAGATGAAACATTCTGCTTGAGAAGCTCTTGTCTGGTCTCCTTAAATGTTTCCTTTTCTTTCCACTCGTCAAACTAATTCCGTGGCTCAATATTCTTCTTAACCCATTGGTGTTGAGTTGGATCTTGTTTTTCTGCATCAACTCCTATCTTGGCTCCTCCTCGAGTGACTATATTGATGTTTCTCCCATCATCTCTCGCTTCTGCAGAAATCCACTGGACATTTTGGTTGTTCTGGTTCCTTTTTTCCTAGATCTTTCCCAAGAGTGTTGGGAAGTCTTCTATGTCATGGTTTGATGCGTGAAAATACATACATGTCATTGGTGGAAGTGGACAATCCCTTGCATAATGTCATGGTTGTTGGAAGTTGTCGCACACTACTGGTCCACTTCCTCATCCAAATCCTCCTCTGCCTCATCCTCCACCTATGTATTGTTGGGTATGTGTTATATTATTTTCACGAGTAGCAGTGTTTGAGCGTATGTGTCAAGTGTGCAGGGGGGTGCAGTGCCCCCAGAAAAAAATTTTCTGCCTCCGGAAACATGACGCCTACCTTGGGAAACGTGTCATGTATTTAGGTGGTTTTTCGGCACATGGGTTTTGCCGATGGTTTTCTATTTTCGGTTAAGGAATTAGGGTTTTGGACTAATCCAGGTCATTGGGTTAGGTTTTTGGATGCCGATGGCTCCTATATGTATATTGTATTGTAAACAATGTATCACTATGAATAATATAGAATATGTTGATTTTCCCGGTTTTGGGTTTCCAGGGGAAAAATCTCCGTGTAATGCTTGTATTTTCCATTGTATCTTTTTTATTCTTTTCTGAATATCTGTTTGTAGTAGATATTTTACAAGGTTAGAATTTACATTTGGTATCAAAGCTTTATTGGCTTCAGGGGGATGCCTTTGTGGTCAAGGGTTTGGCTCAGGACTGTGATAACCCTTGTTACAGTGGGAGATTTGCGGTATTGTTTTTCAGGTGAAAAGAAATGGCAAACAATTTGAAGATGGAGATTGAGAAGTTTAATGGGAAAAGTTTTGATCTGTGGAAGCTCAATATGGAAGATTTGTTGGTGGATAGAGATCAGTGGATCGCGGTAGATCCAGGTACTGCACCTACAGGAACTTCTCCAGATGACTGGAAAAAGTTGGATCGAAAGGCAAAGAACAAAATCTGACTGTGTCTCTCTAATTCAATATTACTGAATGTGTCAGAGGAAGCTACAACCGAGGATTTATGGGAAAAGTTGGGGAAGTTGTATTAGTCTAAGTCCCTGGTAAATAAACTATTCCTGAGAAAGAAGCTGTATAACATGAGGATGAGAGATGGAGACTCGGTGGCAGAGCATTTGAACGCCTTCAATATTGTGGTAAGTCAGTTAGTATCTGTTGATATTCAAATTTCAGATGAAGATAAATGTATCAGTTTGTTGCATTCTTTACCAGACTTGTGGGATAGTCTGATTGTGGCCATAGGTAGTAATACAACTTCCTTGAAGTTTGAAGAAGTGGTCTCATCCTTGTTGTCGGAGGAGATGAGATGGAAGAATATGGAAGGACATGGCACAGACGCATTATTTGCAAGAGGATGTTCCCAAGAAAGAAATAGATCTAATTTCTCAAGTGGGAGATCTAAGTCTAAGGGTAGATCTAAATCTCCTGGAAAGTTTGTAAGGATATGTTGGAGATGTGGAAAAGAAGGGCACTACAAGAAGCAGTGTAGATCCAAAGTTGAGAAAAAGAAGAGCTTTGAAGAATCTTCTTCTACGGAAGAAAAGACCTCCACGGAAGAAGGAGGGGATGCGTACTTGGCATATTCAAGCACACATGCAGATCATGAGGCATGGTTGGTTGACTTTGGTGCATCCTTTCATATGACTCCCCACAGGGAGTGGTTCTGTGAATATAAAAAGTATGATGGAGGTAATGTTTTCTTAGGTAATGATTCGACAACTAGAATCATAGGAAGGGGAAGGGTTAAGTTGAGGATCATATATGGAAGGATTAGAAAACTGTTTGGTGTTCTGTACATCCCAGGTATGGCTAGAAATTTGATTTTTGTAAGCAAAATGGAAGATGCAAGGGTAAAAACAATATTTGAAAAGGGAACTTGTAGGATGCTTCGCAGAGCAATGGTGTTGATGAAGGGAGTTCGGTTTGGAACTCTGTATAAGCTGCTAGGAAGCACTATTAGTGATGGGTGTAATAGTTCCATTGTTCCTGATATCGGAGTTGAAGAAGAAAGAACTCCTACAGTCTTTGGAGAAAAGGTTATGTTGTGGCATCAAAGACTGGGGCATATTGGAGAGAAGGGTCTTCGACTACTACACGGTAAAGGTATGGTTGAAGGTATGTCTAAATGCTCTCTGGATTTTGATTTCTGTGAACATTGTCTATATGGGAAGAAGAATCAGGTAAGATTCCCCTCTAGTGCAACGAGGGTAGAAGGAATTTTACAGCTAGTTCACAGTGATGTTTTTGGACCTATTTTGGTCCCATCATTGGGAAAATCTATGTAATATGTCTCATTTATAGATGAATTCTCGAGGAAAACTTGGATATATTTTCTCAGGAAGAAATCTGAAATCTTTGACAGGTTTAAATAGTTTAAGGATCTTGTTGAGAATCAAATAGAGAAAATAATTAAGGTGCTGAGGAAAGATAATGGCTGAGAGTTCCGTGGGAATGAATTTGAAGAATTTCGTAAGAAGTGTGGTATATAAAGGTAGAAGACTACTCCATATACACCTCGGGAAACATGACACCTACCTCAGGAAATGTGACACCTGCCTCGTGAAATGTGTCATGTATTTAGGTGGTTTTTCGGCACATGGATTTTGTAAATGGTTTTCTATTTCCAGTTAAGGAATTAGGGTTTTGGACTAATCCAGGTCATTGGGTTAGCGTTTTGGATGCCATTGGCTCCTATATGTATATTGTATTGTAAACAATGTATCACTATGAATAACATAGAATATATTGGTTTTCCCGGTTTTGGGTTTCCAGGGGAAAAATATCTGTGTAATGTTTGTATTTTCCATTGTATCTTTTCTGTTTTTTTTTGAATATTTGTTTGCAGTAGATATTGTACAAGGTTATAATTTACATGTATCCACCTCGATCTCCTCACAATGCATTGTATTGGGGTACTTGGTTATACTGTGGTTGCACATTATTGTATTATGGCTATACATTGTTGTATTGCGGTTGCACATTGTTGTATGGTGGTGGTACCTCATTGAACTAATGTAATGTCCCCAAGTCCGAGCCCAGTTGTAAATCTTGTTTACAAAATGAGTTGTAAAAATGTTTTATAGGCTGGTGAGCGAAGTTTATATAAGCTAGTGGGATTATGTGATTGTTAGGCCAGAGAGCCTGAGTGTTGAAGGCCAAGAGCCTAATGTTGTACATGTATCTATGCAGAACATTAATAAAATATAAACACCACCGCGTGCAGGCTGACACTATGGATGAGTGATGGGGGACTAAGCTTCCATAGAGTGGGCAAGGGATTAGGGGCTGGAAGGTGGGAAAAGGGGGCTAAGTGTGGAGCCTAGGGGCTAAACCTAAGGGCTTAAGTTTGGGAATAATATTTTAATATTATTCCAAAAAGACATGTGAATAATATGTTTTTTATCCTAAGTTCCTTTGGAATGACACATGACTTCCAAATGGTGGGAGGAATGCACGCTGATGGAAGCATGTAGCTTCACAGGTGACAAGTGTCAACCCAATCCCATGAAAATAAAACGACTGAGATGAGCCGTGGTGGGGGGCTGCCTCCATTCTACCTGACCATCTGAGCGTGAACCGGTCTGGCCTCGGAAAGAGACCTCGTGCATCTTCTGAACCGTACATCCCCTGAACCAGAAGCCTGTGTTGATTTCGGGAAAAAATTTGTGTTTGTTCCGAAAAGTCGGTACACCCCTTCTCTTTTCTAAACTGTGGAGTCTGAATCGACCCCTGCGTGGACAAATCGTCACACATCCCTGAGAATCCAGAGTGTGAGTCTATCCCGTGTTGCCAGATTGAGAAAACGGAAGTGTTCCGTCCCTGCAAAGCCTGGTTATGTTGTTGCACCTGTCTCTAGCTGTCCTGGGGTGTTCATGTCTGGATTCCCGTTGATTGTGGTGGACGTGTAGTGTTTGATCCTGTGTGGCTTGTTGGCCAGTTAGTACAACACTCTCTCCAGGTGAGAGAGGTGGTGAAGTTGGAAGAACAGGATGCTGGGCCTATGAGCGACTCTCTCCAGGTGAGAGAGTGCGGAGAGGAAGGAGAGAACTCCTGGAAGGAACCCTGTAGCTACCACAGAGCTCAGAGACTTCTGGTCCAGTCTGTTTCTGAAACGCAAGGCAAGGGAGGTTAGTAGCCGAAGGACTGTCTAGGTGATAGAGAAGGTGTATACTCTTGGGGTGGAGCAGGCATGTGGGGAAGGAGAGTTTGTGAGCAATGAGTAGGAGTGGTTCCTGGAAGAGAATTCCTTCCTTGTGATTGTGTGTTTACCCTGTAACCTCAGCCTAGCCTAGGATTCCTTGCCTTGGGGGTGGAGCTTAGTCCCAGCTCGGGGATGACCCACTGCTGAGCTTGATGAGAAGTGTGGTCTAAGGCAGGGAGGTTCGTGGAAGGCCTGCACCTGGTTGCTGGAATTACCACCGTTTCAAAGATAAGTACCAGATGATGTTTTAATTACGTTTCTGCATGTATGTGTATTTATATTTATCATGTATTCTGTTGTGCATACGAAGTAATGTTAAAGCCATTGATTATTTATAATAGCAGTAATTCTTATGGTTACTTTGAGTTTAAATGTGTTTTCATTTGCTTAAATGCATGTCTTATATATAGAATTAAGTATGAGATTGTTATTCTGCGAAGCAGCGCCTGCCCGGCCCGGAGTGGGGGCGTTACAGTTTGGTATCAGATCCAAGGTTTCAACGCTGAACCTAGATGGGCTAGTTGAGTGGTCTTTGGACCGAGGGTTTGAGGAGAAATTGTGTCCAGAGGGCCAATTTTGGACCTTTGAATGCTCTTGAGTGTTAAGGAGTTACTTGACCTTGTTACCAAGCTCAGGAGGTGTAGTGGTGTTATGAAACCGTAACCGGGGTGGCATTTGGCCACAGGGAGAGAGGACTCCACACCAGAAGTATTGGAGCCGTAGGATCTATTCGGGGAAAAGGAGAACCCTCGTGATCGTCAGATCTGTAAAACGTGCTCAGGGTTTAAAAACCTTTTCGAGTTGCACAGGAACGTGGAAATCGTGATACGCGAAATCCTGAATTCGTCGGGACCATCCATCGGGGAAAACGTGGCTGTCGGTCGACGTTTCGGCACCCGAAAAACCCAAGGGAAAGAACCCTTGTTTTCACAAGTCACGAAATAGCGAAACCCGAAATTTCGAAATGATCTACACCGTAGATCGTAAGTGACTGTCGGATCAAGTGGAAGAATAGACCGTAATTTTGGGATTTCGGAAAACGGAAGTTCGAGAGGTGAAGATGCACGAAATCCAGATGCCAGAAACCCCGAAACGCCAAAAGGATCTATGCAGTAGATCCAAGAAAAGTCTAACCATTGGATTTTCGATTGGAATGGACGTGGACACATGGATGTGCACCACGTGCCAGCGGGTCGAGAAGAAAAGCGAGAGTGGTGGGACACGATGATATCACCGAGGGTGACGTGGACCCTCCTAAATGTGCCACGTGCCACCGTGGTTAAGGGAGACAACTATACTGTGGGCCTGGAGGGTAAGGAGATAGAAATTTCATAAGTCAGGGATTCAAGCAACAAGAGACTTGGAGTCACTGCTTCGTGAACTCCCGGGTACCGAAGACTCGAAAAACCGAAGTGCCGAAATCACGAAATCCCTACCTTGGTTGGCGACAGTTGTGTTGTGGGCCTAGGGGGAGAGAGGTTGGAAGTTCGGGAGCCGGGAGTTGGAGAGGGAAGCAAGTGCGAGAACCCCCGGGGACCAAAACCCCGAAGTCCCAAAGTTTCAAAATTTTCGAAGACAAAAGAACCGTTGAGGATTTAACTATTGGATCCTTGTGGACCAAAACCCTGAAACCCAAAAGCGAGTATGAGAGTCTCGTGGACCAAGACCTCGAAACCAGAAGTCCCGAAATTTGCAAAGACAAACAAAGCTCAGAAAACTTAGTGGATTAGAAACGTTTTTCTTATTCACGTTGGCTTATGAATGTTGAAGTTTTATTAAGGGTTTAAGGCCTGACAAACTTCGGTTGACTGCAGGTTGTGTGTGCAGAGTTCAATGAGTGTCAGGACAGCCAAAAACCAACGCCGAGTATGGAATTGGAAGAGGTGCAGATTGCCTCTGAAACAGAGGAAGAAAGGGTAGGAGGGAATGTCAACCTGGGATTCGAAGGATCGAACTCCAATGGGCACGGAAGAGAATTGGATAAGGAAGGGAATATAATGAAAATCATTGAAGGATTGCAGAAGGATGCCTAGGCTCGCAAAGCCGATAGATGAAAGCTCATGAGGGTCAGGGATCAACAAGGTGAATTCAAATTAAAGATGTTGAAGAGCCTGGAAAGAATATAAAGGAAATTGGAGAAGGGGAGTGACTCAAGCAAGACAGAGAGTCGCATGACCCCTGAGAGGAAAATGAGATCAAGAAGTGTCAGGACCCCTGAGAGAAAACGAAGATCGAGGAGTGGTAGAAGACATCATCGTCACTCCCCAAAGCATTCCGCTAAGGAAGCACACAGTAGTTCAAGCCCATCTCCTACCAGAAAGCACCGAAGATCTGGAGTGGATGAATTGAAAGGGGAGATGAATAAGATTAAGCCTCCTACATTTGATGGAGAACATAAGTAGGAGGAAGATTCTGAAACATGGTTGCTTGGCATGAGGAAATATTTCCAACTGCAGAATTATTCCTCTCATGCAGAAAGAAGAATTGCGATGTATCAATTGAAAGGAAAAGCATCCATGTGGTGGGATCAGTTTGTGCAGGTGCAACACATTAGTGAGAAAGATATCACTTGGAAGGATTTCAAGAGGTATTTCGAGAATAAATACTTGACCAAAAGATACTATGACAGAAAGATGAAGGAGTTCTTCGAACTCAAGCTAGGCAGCTTGACCATTGATGAATACAAACAAAGTTTCTTGGAACTACTGAAGTATGTTCCATTCATCAAAGATGAGGCTATCAAGATTCATAGGTATCTGAGTGGACTGCCACTTGCCATTTGTGACAAGATTCAGTATGATAATCCTAAGACTATGGAAGAAACAATAAGAAGGGATAAATGCTTATATGAACAACAAAGATAAAAGCCTACCTTTCGGAAGGCTTGGGATGACGAGAGGAAGTTTAAGAAGGAATAGAGGCAGAAGGGAAACAAACCTCCCTTTTTCAGAAATAGTCCTCAAGGACATCTATCATTTAGAGAGCTGAGAATGGCTGAAGTGGGGGAACAAAGGCAGAGACAGACACCCATTCAGTGTTGGGGCTGTAAAGGGAACCACAAATACAGAGATTGTCCCCATAAAAATGGCAAAGCAATAATTGTCCATAATGTTCAACAAGATGAAACAGTGGAGGACATGGGCAGTAGAATGCCAAGGATCTATGCGGCCCTGGACACCAAGCAAGCTGAATTTCAATCGCACATGATTGAAGTGGAAGGTATGATCAACAACCGACCATTTATTATTTTAATTGATTCAGGGGCTAGCCATAGTTATGTAGATCCTAGGGTGGTGGAAAGTTTGCATTTATCAAGAAGCAAACATGAAAAGTCTTGGTTAGTGCAGTTGGCTACAGGAACCAAGAGGAAAGTCACTGAGTTGGTTAAGTCCTCTTCTGTGGACATGAAAGGATTGAGCACTAAGGCTGAATTGAATGTTCTGCCTTTAGGCTCTTATGACTTCTTAATTGAGATGGACTGGTTGGACCAACACCATGCCCTTCTGGACTGTCGTAACAAGAGGATTACATGCCTGGATGAGGAGGGAAATCGAAAAATAGTCCAAGGAATTCCCAAGGCTGTGGTTGTTAGATAAATCTCATCCATGCAGCTGAAGAAGTGCTACAGAAAAGGCTGTCAATTATTTGTAGCCTGTGTGGAGGAAGCATCCGGAGATGAAGTCTCAAGTATTGAAGACCATGAGGCACTCATAGAGTTCAAAGACGTATTTCAGGAGGTACCTGGACTACCTCCGAAGAGAGACATCGATTTTTCTATAAATTTGATGCCTGGAGTAGCTCCAGTGTCGAAAGCTCCATATAGAATGAGTACGCCAGAGATGAAAGAGTTGCAATTGCAGCTTGAAGAGCTTCTAAAGAAGGGGTACATTCGCCCCAACGTGTCACCTTGGGGTGCCCCGGTCCTATTCGTGAAGAAGAAGGATGGGACATTGAGGTTGTGCATTGATTTCAGACAGTTGAACAAAGTAAATGTCAAGAACACGTATCCTTTGCCGAGGATCGACGATCTTTTCGATCAGTTGAAAGGTGCGAAGATATTTTCGAAGATAGATCTCAGATTGGGATATCACCAGGTAAGAATAAAGGATGAAGACATCAGAAAGACCGCCTTTAGAACAAGGTATGGTCATTACGAGTTCACAGTGGTACCGTTTGGGCTGTCAAACACACTTGTTGTTTTTATGTGCTTGATGAATGGTGTATTCAGGGACTATCTAGACAAGTTTTTCATAGTCTTCCTAGATGACATTTTGGTGTATTCCAAGTTAGAAGCAGAGCATGAACAACACCTGAGGATGGTGCTGCAAGTGTTGAGAGAACACCAATTGTATGCCAAGTTGAGCAAATGCTCATTTTATCAAAGGCAGATCCATTACTTGGGGCACATTATTTCAGAAGAAGGGATTGATGTGGATCCTGAGAAGGTTGAGGCCATCCGAGAATGGTCAGCGCCAAGGAATGTGGTGGAAGTCAGATCCTTTATGGGTCTGGCAGGCTACTATTGAAGGTTTATAACAGGGTTCTCAAAGATAGCTCACCCTATCACTTCTTTGCAAAGGAAGGAGAAAAAGTTTCAGTGGACTAAAGAGTGTGAGAAAGGTTTCCAGCGATTGAAGCAACTGTTAACCAACTCTCCAATCTTGAGGATTGCATATCCAAATATGGATTTTGTGGTGTGCACAGATCTGTGTAAGGAAGGGTTGGGAGGAGTTCTCATCCAAGATGGATTTGTAATCTGTTATGAGTCCAGGAAGCTGAAAGAACATGAAAATAATTATGCCACTCACGATTTGGAGCTGGCAGCAATCGTCCACGCTCTGAGGAAATGGAGACATTACCTCATGGGAAGGATATTCGAATTGAGAACAGACCACAACGGTCTAAAATATTTGTTTGGTCAGCCGACTTTAAATGCTAGACAAAGTAGGTGCCAGGTGGTTGGAGTTTCTGTGCGAATACAAATTTGATATCAAGCATATCAAGGGGAAGGAAAATAAGGTGGTTGATGCACTCAGTAGAAAAGTGCATGAATTACATACTTCAGCCATTAGCATGTACAGGACTGATATTAAAGATAGAATTTTGGAAGCTGCAAATGCAGATTTGCAGTACAGAGACTTGGTAGCAAAGCTACAACAGATCGAGAGACCACAGAAAGAGGGAAATTACATCTTGGGAGCTGATGGAATACTTCTTTATAAAAACATAGTGTATATACCCAATGTCCAGGAATTGAAACTTGTGATTCTAAAAGAAATGCATAACGTGACTTATGCTGGACACCCTGGATATCAGAAGACTGTGGCAGCAGTCAAAAGCCATTACTTTTGGCTGGGTTTGAAGAGGGAGATCGATGAATACATCTCCAGATGTATGGAATGCCAGAAATTTAAGGCTAAACATAGGCACCCAATAGGGTTGCTGCAGCCTTTACCCATTCCTGAATGGAAGTGGGAAGTGGTGACCATGGATTTTATTACAGGATTGCCCAGAACAAGCAAGTAGCATGATTCAATCATGGTTGTGGTGGACAAGCTTACAAAAGCTGCCCATTTTATTCCACTGAAAACCACTCACAAGGAAGCAGATGTTGTTGATATCTTCTTAAAAGAAGTGGCACGCTTGCACGAAATTCCTAAAATGATTGTGTCTGATAGGGACCCAGAATTCACCTCAAATTTCTAGAAAGGACTGTTCAAAGGATTCAGAAAGAATCTAAATTTTAGTACAGCGTATCATCCCGAGTTTGATGGACATATAGAGAGGGTGAACAGAGTAATAGAGGACATGCTGAGAATTTACGTGATGGACAAACCATCAAGATGGGAAGACTACCTACATTTGGTAGAATTCGACTACAATAATGGGTATCATGCATCGTTGAAGATGAGCCCATTTGAAGCACTTTATGGAAGAAAGTGCAACACTCCAGTCAACTGGGATAATCTAGCTGACAGAGCAGTAGTTGGGCCAGAGTTGCTCAAGGAGATGGAGGACCAAATGATAAAAATTAAACAGAATTTGAAAACTGCCCAGGACAGACAAAAACGTTATGCTGATAAGAACATAACTCACCGAGAATTCAAAGTGGGTGATCATGTTTTCTTGAAAGTGAAAACTAACAGGAGTTCCCTGAAGCTGGGAAGTTGCACCAAGTTGGCAGCAAGATTTTGTGGGCCATTTGAAATCCTAGAAAGGATTGTGCCAGTTGCATACATGCTTGCATTACCTGCATCTATGACTGTACATAATGTGTTTCATGTTTTAGTTCTTAAGAAATATATACCTGATGCTAATCATGTTATCAACTGGAATGTGATTCAGGTGGAACCAGAAGGTGTCCTGCAAGTGCATCCTGTGCACATATTGGATAGGAAAATAAAAAATCTTTGGAATCGATCTATAAATCTTGTAAAGGTCCAGTGGACCTGGTACGGTCCTGAGGACGCAACATGGGAGCATGAAAATGTTATGTGGGCAGAGCACCCGCATCTTTTTGAAAATTTTGAAAAGCTTGCAGATGCTTTGTAAAGTTGCACTGCGGACAATGCATAAATAAGGGGAGGGGCATTGTAATGTCCCCAAGGCTGAGCCCAGTTGTAAATATTGTTTACGAAATGAGTTGTAAAAATGTTTTATAGGATGGTGAGCCAAGTTTATATAAGCTGGTGGGCTTATGTGATTGTTAGGCCGGAGATCCTGAGTGTCGAAGGCTAAGAGCCTGTTGTTGTACATGTATCTATGTAGAACATAAATAAAAATATAAACACCGCTGCGTGCAGGCCGACACGATGGATGAGTGATGGGGGACTAAGCTTCCACAGAGTGGGTAAGGGATTAGGGGCTGGAAGGTGGGAAAAGGGGGCTAAGTGTGGAGCCTAGGGGCTAAACCTAAGGGCTTAAGTTTGGGAATAATATTTTAATATTATTCCAAAAAGACATGTGAATAATATATTTTTTTTATCCTAAGTTCTTTTGGAATGACATGTGACTTCCAAATGGTGGGAGGAACGCATGCTGATGGAAGCATGTAGCTTCACGGGTGACAAGTGTCAACCCAATCCCATGCAAATAAAACGATTGAGATGAGCCGTGGTGGGGGGCCGCCTCCATTCTACCCGACCGTCTGAGCGTGAACCGGTCTGACCTCGACAAGAGACCTCGTGCATCTTCTGAACCGTACATCCCCTGAACCAGAAGCCTGTGTTGATTTCGGGAAAAAGTCTGTGTTTGTTTCGAAAATCCGGTACACCCCTTCTCTGTTCTAAACCGTGGAGTCTGAATTGACCCCTGCGTGGACAACTCGTCACACATCCCTGAGAATCCAGAGTGTGAGTCTATCCCGTGTTACCAGATTGAGAAAATGGAAGTGTCCCGTCCCTACTAAGCCTGGTTATGCTGTTGCACCTGTCTGTAGCTGTCTTGGGGTGTTCGTGTCTGGATTCCCGTTGATTGTGGTGGACGTGTAGTGTTTGATCCTATGTGGCTTGTTGGATAGTTAGTACAACACTCTCTCCAGGTGAGAGAGGTGGTGAAGTTGGAAGAACAGGTTGCTGGGCCTGTGAGTGATTCTCTCCAGGTGAGAGAGTGCGCAGAGGAAGGAGAGAACTCCTGGAAGGAACCCTGTAGCTGCCACAGAGCTTAGAGACTTCCGGTCCAGTCTGTTGCTGAAACCCAAGGTAAGGGAGGTTAGCATCCGAAGGACTGTCTAGGTGACAGAGAAGGTGTATACTCCTGGGGTGGAGCAGACGTGTGGGGAAGGAGAGTCTGTGAGCAGTGAGTAGGAGTGGTTCCTGGAAGAGAATTCCTTCCTTGCGACTATGTGTTTACCCTTTAACCTCAACCTAGCCTAGGATTCCTTGCCTTGGGGGTGGAGCTTAGTCCCAGCTCGGGGGTGACCCACTGCTGAGCTTGATGAGCAGTGTGGTCTAAGGCTGGGAGGTTCGTGGAAGGCCTGCACCTGGTTGGTGGAATTACCACTGTTTCAAAGATAAGTACCAGATGATTTTTTAATTACGTTTCTGCATGTCTATGTATTTATATTTATCATGTATTCTGCTGTGCATACAAAGTAATGTGATTATTTATAATAGTAGTAATTCTTATGGTTACTCTGAGTTTAAATGTGTTTTCATTTGCTTAATTGCATGTCTTATATATAGAATTAAGTATGAGATTGTTATTCCGTGAAGTAGCGCCTGCCCGGATCGTAATGGGGGTGTTACAACTAAGGTGCATATTGTCATGTCATAATTTATTCTTTCACCCTATAAGTTTATGAAGTTGTTTCTCTCATCAATTCCAACGTTCTACAATCCTTATCATCATGACCCACTGATTTGAAAAAATTGCAATATGAACTTTTTGGTACTGTCTTATACTTTTTCATCATTGGACAATGATATGGATCATTCCCATGCATCTTACAAATTTCACACCATGGTTCTCCTATTGGCAAGGGTTTCGACACCCTTGTTTCCATGTACTGCGCAAAAGTTGGACATTCATTCTTATGGTGTCCTTATTTCCTGCATAACGTAAACCAAACAACTTCTCTTTTGTCTTTTTCCTTATT
>ML778223.1:105869-164598 GCA_009831015.1 Picea engelmannii
ATAGTCACGTGATAAATCATATGAACTCATTGTGTTAGCATTGAGTTTTAGATATATTTTGGTGAGTTGATGATTGGAATATCCAGGGCTCTTTATAGATCATAATGGTTCTAGAGCATGTTTCTTTGAGAATTTATGTGGTTTGAATGCATTATATTCTTACTTGACTCAATTACTATAAATATGAGAGAGATTTGTGCCTTTCATATCTAGATTGAAACAAGAACAATAAAGATGTAGATGTAATCTCAAATATAATGTATGAGGAAAAAGAAAGACTTATCAATGGAGAGGAGATGAAATTTTCAAGGATGGAAGCTCAAGTTGTTGACATTTGTAAGAGAATGGATTTACTAATGGACACTCTTGAGAGAAATATCACCCTCTTTCTGGAGTGTATTGACTCTCATGATAAACTAAAAGATAGAGATGAGTTAAAGAAAGAGAGACAACCACTAAAGCCTGAAAAAGGGAATTCCAATAACCAATCTTCTTATTCCCAATTCAAAGTAGAAGTAAAGGTTGATATATATCCCCTATGAATGTGAGGTAGACATAGTTAAGTTATCTCATAAGGTCCTAGTGAATTAATTAGTGACATAATTATTAAGTTAGGATTTTTGCATCATTATTTTTATAAATATAGGTTTCTCCACTCTCATATGTATCTCTCTTATCATTTTATCAATACAACCAACTATTTTATGGTATTTATTGGAGACATATTCTTGTATTACTCAAATTTGTAGGTGCAAGACACCCTTGGGTGTGAAAATGCCCTCATTTTTCCTTGCCTCTATGTCTTTTTCCTTTTTTTGACTGGGGAAATCAACAACTAGTCGGGCACGTACTCGCGTGACGTGTGGTCGTGTTATCTGAATGCTACCACTATAACCCCGGGAATGCTAATGCAGTCCCTCACACATCACACAAGGCTAGTCGAGGGTTTCAAACCGATGACTTCACATAATGGAGTGCGTTAATAGTACACTCCATCATCGACTGTTCTGCACCCCGAGGGCCCTTGCCTCTATGTCTTAATCTTAGTTTATATTTTAGTTATTTCCATAGTTGCAATAATTGTTCTATTTTTAATTCTCGAGCACTACAAGATGGTATTAAAGATTCAATCAATTTTGATCTCGTTGTGTTATTTTAAAAAATAAACAAGAAAATTGCCAATTCCTGCTAGTACAACTAGTTAAGGTGTGGGTTTCATTTGCTAGGTGACTTGAGTTCAATACCATTATGGTGTGTTTAGTCAGGAGGAGACACCCAAAAATCCATCCATGTTAAGGGTTGGTGTGGCCCAAGATGGGTGCGATCCTCGAGTGGTTTTGACAACTTAGATGCCCCTGGGTTGTGGTTTCTTAGCCAACGATTGAAATGTTGGCCCCACACGTGATGAGAATTTCTAACAAACAAAAAAATAATAAACAAGAAAAAAAAATGTTGAGGACTAGATCCCAATATTATGTGACTAAGGAAGAGTTGGAGGAATTTTTCATTAAGTTTAATGTAGAAGAAATGAGGTACTTTGTGTAAGGAAAATGACCAATATGCCACAATTGTTCATTCCGCGCCAACCAAATATTTTAGGGGGGAAGAGGAGATTATAAAAATTAAATGAAGGCCACAATTATACTCCATAATATAACTATTGCAATAAAGTGGAAGTGCATACTTTGTTAAGAAAGATCAAGTTAGCATTCATTGTGTAACAAATGCACATTCAATCTAAAAACATCTAGAACATGGACTGAAAACATATGCCAATTTTTTTTAGGAAGGACCATTTTAATCATGAATCATTCCTTCCACCATACCTACATGTGTAGTACATTGAATGACCAAGATTCTACTACTGCTACATCAATGGAAAAAATTGATACTAATGCATATGTAGGTGTCAAGGGTCTGTTATCCAAGCGTAACAACTACACACATCATATAATTAAATATAGAAGAAAAACCATAATATATATATATATATATATATATATATATATATATATATATATATAATCAATGAAGAATAGAGAGATGATCAAGATACAAACCTCCTCCATGAAACTTTCATGTCCAGTGGTCTCCATCGACCCATAAAAAGTATGCATGTAGCTCGAGCATCTCAGGGTAACATGAACTAGGATGGGTACTCCTAGTCTATCCATGTGGCCTCTCTTGGTTGGACTGTACTATAGGGTATGAAGGCCCAACCCCTTCCCCAACATCACCTCAAGGTCCCTCCTAGTGGGATAATGTTATAAATGTGAAGTGTTGCACCATGCTATGGGTCAAGGAAGATATGGATAACTGGGTCTAGATGATGTTTTTTGTGATGGGAGGATGTTGGGAATGGGGGTTAGGACTCTACCTATCAGGACAAGGACCTAGCACTAGGTCATGCCTAGCATTTTTCATATCCTTTGTGGACCCACGAACCACCCCTGCAGTTCACCAATGACAAAGTAGTTTATATGGTGACCTAAAATAAACTCAACTCATAATTTCATAAAGAACTATAGAGGCACCTCCCTATTATTGCAGAGAGGTTTGTCTAATATCATAAACTACTTATCCATCCAATTGTCTAAAAATGGTTGGGAGGTGCACCGGTCCATATAAATGTGTTTCTTTGTGACTGGTGGCTGTAATATAGTTCTCTAATCACTAAAAAATNTATTATTGCAGAGAGGTTTGTCTAATATCATAAACTACTTATCCATCCAATTGTCTAAAAATGGTTGGGAGGTGCACCGGTCCATATAAATGTGTTTCTTTGTGACTGGTGGCTGTAATATAGTTCTCTAATCACTAAAAAATGTCATCAATTCTTGTTTTGAAAATGAGGTCTTTGACTTTGTTTTTATCTAGAATCATCCTAAGATGTTTGAACATTTTGGGCCTCTAATCAGAAATGTGCGCTAACTGGCCTTAGGCATTTGTAATAAAAGTAACAATGGTCTTTAGGAATGTAGCTAGTTATAGGAGTGAGGGATCTCTAGTATTTCTCAAGTCTTGTATAAGGGTTCCTAGCGACCTCAACCCTGTATTAATTTCAATGTTTAAGTTTCCTTATTCTAGATCGGGGTTTGGTGTATCTTCATGTGGTGATGTTGAGTTTGGATTTTCTCTAGGCTCCATGTTAATTAAGTGTGTTTCAATTTAATAAAGGAAATCAAATTTTTATTTATTTTTTATAATCTAAAGAAATTATGAAATAAGAAAAACAATCAAAATCAATCAAAATACTTATATGGAACCAATTGATGTCTATAGAGTCCTACACTCCTTGGCCAAGCTCTCCTCAATTTCATCTCCTTAATTTGTTCAATAACCCCTAAAACACATGACACAATCAGTTGGTAACAATGTATCAACAATGGCTTTTGTCCAATTTAACATAGTAGGAACATGTGTGCATGTTCTTAGGAACACACAATTTTTTTTATATATGATATCAATATATATTTTGGATTCCACCCATGTTAAAATTAATCTTAATTTTTATTTAAAGTCGATTTGATTTTTTTTTTAATATTTTTTTTTTTCTGGCTCTACAACACAATACAGAGGAGATGTTGTCATAAAAAATACAAATCCGATCCATCGAGCATATTATTCACATTCCTATCAAACAATTGAAGCAATATTGGAAATAAGATTGATTTATTAAGGATGGTTTTAGATATTTTGTTTTCCCAAGTGTAAATGCTCAAGGTTATGAAACTTCGTGAGCAGGTTGAGTAGAGGAAAAACAATAATTTTTCTCCCAGGAAATGCAGACCCAAGATCAATGTAAAGCACTTTCAATGATCTTAATGTTCTCAGTCATTCAAGAAATCTATTCATGGAGAAATTATGTCATGGATAGACACTTGAATGTAACAACAACTCAATCAAATTACTTCCAAGCTCCATTTTGAGTCCTCTAATCGTTGACAAAAGATCAATGTAAAGCACTTTCAATGATCTTAACATTCCCACTCATTCAAGAAATCTAATCATGGAAAAATTATGTCCTGGATAGGCACTTGAATGTAACAACAACTCAATCAAATTACTTCCAAGCTCCATTTTGAGTCCTCTAATTGTTGAGAAAAGCTCATAAAATGACATTCCATTCACTCTCAAGTATTAATTGTCTCTATAGTTTTAAGTTTAGCGAAATTGATTGTCAATCTTTGCGCCCTAATAATATATAGAACTAAATCTGTGAAGTTGAGAGAGGGGATGAGAGGCATTTGCAGACCAAAACAAATCCACAACTTTAACTTATGAAGAAGATGAAAATGTAAAATAAAGCATGAATGTTTGTAGGTAGTGTAAGTTGAGCAACTCTTCTCAGAACATTGCATCTCATTGTTTGTGGACAATAGCCAAGTTTGCATAGCCCCAAAATAGGTAGGGATGTCGATGTGAGCATTAAAATCTCAAGGTCTTGTGTGAACAATTTGGCCCATCCCGTAATGTACGTTGACGGTGAAGTAGGGAAACATAGAACAATATAGTAGAAACCAACTTTAAAAGTAATTAAAATGGTTTTGTTGATGTTTTTTTTTTATATGATTACAATACAAATTTGAAACTCTAAGAAACCTAAAATATGAAATCTAAAATTTGAAACCCTTATAAATCCTTAGAGATTCAACAAAGAGGATTTCAAAGAAGAATTTTAAGAGAAGATTATCATTATCTTGTTTTTTTTATAGTTGGAAGAAATTTATACCAACCTAAAGCCATCTTAACCTTGAATTTATCATATAGGTCAAAAGGGATCAAATCTTTCAAGGTGCAAATCTTTCCTCAAGTTTTACACTATAAAATAAATTTGCACTTTTAGAAATTTGACCCCTCTTAACACTTGATAAATCTAGAGTTAAAAATATTTATGAAAAAAAATATTTCATAAATAAAAATATTTAAAATATATATAAACATGAATTGAAAAATAAAATTAATCATCCTAAATTTATTTTAATTATTAAAATTTAAGC
The DNA here is from genome assembly GCA_009831015.1 of Picea engelmannii. Lineage (NCBI taxonomy): Eukaryota > Viridiplantae > Streptophyta > Pinopsida > Pinales > Pinaceae > Picea > Picea engelmannii. The sequence goes on from ML778223.1 coordinate 110,870, forward strand.
ATAAAGAAATTAAAATACAAATTAATTTTTACTTTATATTTAATAAATAAAAACATTAAATATTATATTAAAAATAAAATTATAATTATAATGAAGGTTTTGCAAATAGACATTGAAAATAGAGGAGGCTCTAAAGGGGAGGCATTTCCAAGAAGGATGTCACCCACTTTCAATTACTACCCCTGGATTTGCAAGTGACTAAGCTATGTAGCGAGAAAGATGAAAGGATGAAATTTGAAGTCAAAAGATATTATATAATTTTAAGTCAAAAGATTGACCAAACATGATCATAAGATTGACCAAACATGATCAAGAAACCACATTATGGGCTTTGATGGTTGAGTAATCACTATTTTTTAATAATTTGCCTTTTTTTTTTATAAGTGGCTGGTGGGGCCATGCCTTACCTTTAATCAGTTGAGATTGCTCACCATCTAATTTATCCAATTTAAGTGGGGTCTTCCTGACCTGCTTAGCAGCATGAACACCTTAACAGTACGTCCACTGACCTTACATTTAATCAGTTGAGTTTGCTCACCATCTAATTTATCCAATTTAAGTGGGGTCTTCCTGACCTGCTTAGCAGCATGAACACCTTAACAGTACTTACACTGACCATTAGACAACACCTCTCTGGACTGTTTTCAGTGTTATCTTGGTTTTATAGTTGTAGTCTAAACTTTTTAAGAAATGATTTGTTAGATGATATTTTTTGGGACATTTATTTAAAATTGATGAAAAATTGTTAGATCTAAATTTACTGAATATTTTTATATAATCAAAATGTTATATAACAGGAGTTGAATCAATTTCTACATTTAAAAATGAATTTTAAACAAACAAAAAAAAAAGTAATTTCTTTAGAACCAGATTATATATTCAGATTATATTAAAATTGAGTGAATAAACTATTACACAATGCTATATGTCTTTCTTACTGAATAATCTAAGGGCGAAGGCATATGCGTTGTGTCAGCCCGGTTTCAGATGGGTAATACTATTTTAAACTTACCTCATACATTTCTCTGTTGAAAATGAATAGAAGTCATATCCATCAAACCAGTCATTGTCCTAACAAAAAAAATCCAGAAAAGTGAAATGTAAGTACTTGTTTGGATTCAACAAAGAAATTTCAGAAAAGTGGAATGCAGGTATTTGGTTGGATTCAACAAAAAGGCCATGGCAGAGTTCAATCTAAAGAGAAGTCTGCCCCGCCTTCCTTGATTCTAAACGAACATACACGTGAAGAGACAGAACACTGCTATGTCTATAGATTGCAGTCTGATACTGCAGGCTTATAACACAAACCTAACAAACAAAAGTTCCTGTTTCCTGGAAAAAGAGGATCACTCGGAAGACTTTTCCATGCGTTGTTATATAAATTGAAAGCAATTGTACGCGGGCTTAGATGCGTAGCAATGCACAGCCAATCCCCTATGGCAGAACATACCAATGGAGAATAAGATTTGAGAGGAGCCATGAACTCTGAGCACATACTCGGAGGCATCTGTTGAAGCTCAGTCCAAGCTTTAAAATCACTGCCCATGTATTGCAATTCCCAGATGACTATGTTTTCTGTAGCTTTATCAAGGTTGTTAATCATCCTTCCAACCATTATTAGGCGGCCATTGCAAGCTGCAAGAGACGGAGTTGAAATATTGCATGGCATGGCTGCATCAAGTTCAGTCCAACCGCCATTTTCCGGATCAAATCTAACAACTCCATATGGCATCTCTGTGATAGAGTAGAAGAAACCATTACACCACACTCCTGGATCGGATCCAAATTTTGCATGGGGCAATGGGTTTCCTGCCATTCTCCAGTAACCAGCAATGGAATCATAAATCTCAGTATAAAGCCTATATACTCTCGAGTTCATGAGACCAGACACGATGTTATTCTCTTCTCCTGCTACCATAATTTTATAGGACTGGGCATCCTTGTTCAGACATATGCTCGCTTTGTGTATCAACTGAACTCTAGAGGTCGGAGGCAGTTGCATCAGTGTCTTCTTAATCGGATTGCAGATGGATAATACCTTGCAGTCTGCAACGAGATTCCCCAGACATAAAATGCTGCCTGCTCCAGTAATAATAGACATACGAGGGATTGCTGGATTGGGTATCTTGTGCCAGCGATCCATTTCAAAGTCAAAGGCGCATGCGAATTTACCGGTTGTGCAGAGGAAGAACCATGCATCTCTCTTCACTTCTTGATCTTGATCCATCCGGTATCTGTTCCTCCAATACGCATCTGATAGGAACAGAGATTTCCATTTTGTGCATACTCTCCGAAACTGCACTGTGCTGGCCATGGGCAAGCACAACAAGATCTTTTCTATCACTTCTTCCGGAAGCACACTCCCTGGGCTCTCCGCATCTAATTGCAGGCAGGCTGCAGAGATAAGCTGCTTCTCACTTTCGGGTTTGCAATGACTATTTTCTGTCTGCATCTCGGCCATTAGTAATAAAATGTGAGTAATAAATATATGGAAAACACATTAACCATGAGCGATGTTACTGGGATGTAAGCAAAGGGACAAGGCCAGTGTTGCAGGCCGTTTGAAAAAACACAAAATAATATGGAAACAAGAGACGTAGAGAGGAGTATTATGAAATTGCTCTTAAAATCTTAAAATCCAGCAAAGACTGGCTGAACGATTGTTATGAAAATGAATGTCAACATTGCATTGAGATGATAATCCTACAACATGAACTGAAGCACCAAACTATAGTTGATATTGATGGTTGAACTAAAATGCATTCAAGCAAATTCATGGATCCCATCATAATAAAACAAAACAAACATAGTTGCTGCAAAATAAATTAAAAAATCCCCATTGACAAAGAATGGAGAATGAAAACGTCCCAAGGCCCAGAAGAATGATTGCAAGACCGAAGAAGACGAAGCATTAGAAAATGGAAGGCAGAATGTGAAATATATAGCACCTGATCATCATATCTCAGATACTAATAAGGAGAGGGGTGATAGAGTAATTATTGTTATAAGTTACCTATCATCTCATGATATGGACCTTACCCCTGTACACTAGTGATGCATTTAGAAAACAACATGCAGTATCATTTGCTGTCATATAAGTCACCAACAATGAGCCCACATAAATCCTCTTTCTTGGTTGTACCATCTCTCACACTATTCATCAATGTATGTGTCAAAGTATAATTGGGTGTATCACATGGGATCGCAAACAAAATCCATGATCCCAATATACCTGCACTTAGTTTTTTCCCTTACAACAATAGTTTTTAAATAGAAACATATAAAAAATTAAACAAATTGGCCCACCTTTGATTCCTCCATACTAACTAATATAAACTACAAATAACAAGATGCCAAATGCAGCACTATAAGTGAATCATTATAAGGAAGAAAGTTGCAAGTTGTCAAAGAGCACCATTGGCATTCCTAGATAAGCACCCTTCAACAACCGAAGAGACAGATGTGTGAACGAAAATAAGATCTATGCGAATCTAAATACCATTTACTATCATCTCCTTTTTTCATGAAAACGGAACCATCCACTTTTCCCATACTTTAATTTTATTAAATTCTGACATATTATCATATCGAAAGGAAAAAGTTGCAATTTTACTAAGAACTTTAGCTTTTTTTTACTAGGGCTTTTATTTTTTATTTTATCTTTGTCCTTTTCTAAATTTAGGTTTTTAATCTTTAATTATTGTTTTTCCTTCTGTTTTTCATGTGTTTTTGAATTCAGCGCTTCGGAAGTCTCCATGAATAACACTATAAACCACAAAAAAAAACCTAAAGAATATCATAAATCCTAAAGAAAATAGAGATGTATTTTACAATCTAATATAATGGTTAAGAACATATATTCCTTCTTAAGAGGTTACAGGTTCAAATCCAAAGGGGGTAGGGTATGTATACCTTCGTAGACTTTACCAGTCAAATCGTTGGGCCAAGAGGGGTCCCTTGTCCCACAAACAAGGGGGTCTCATACACCAATTTGGTCAAATCCAAAGGGGGTAGGGTATGTATACCTTCGTAGACTTTACCAGTCAAATTGTTGGGCCAAGAGGGGTCCCTTGTCCCACAAACAAGGGGGTCTCATACACCAATTTGGTGTGTTGGCTTGGCTGTGACCTTAAAAATAGATTATTATTATTATTATAATATTAAATATTTTTTTTTTTTCTTTATTAATTTTATAAAGTTATTTAATTTTATATAAAATAAAATATGCCCCGGATGGGGTGACACGCGGAGGAGCCGATGAGCCACCTGGACTCGCACTCAGCGATGGTTAAATGCTTAGGACCGCCACCCTCGCGCGACATTTAACGCAGATGGACGGCCATAGCAGAGGTCTGTTGGAGGAGGTACTCCTCCCTCGCGCGGTAATTAACATCCCCGGCGCTTATGAAGTCATGGTTATTATGGACGGAAGGAGGAGCAAAAAATTTGATTGTAGTTTTTCTTTGGAGCCCGAGCAAAGGAGGAAGGCTCCTGGTGCGTCAATTGCTGGGTACTCTGGGGAGTTCTTTCAGGGCTGGTGGCTTCTCTGTCTTCGACAGAGCTGGCCTTCCAGCGCTCGGCATTCGCAGAGGCTTTTGAATTGGTCCTTTTCTAACTCTGTTCAGCTCCTAACTGGTATTTGCATTGGGAAAATGGTTAGGCGAAGAGGCACACCTCGTCGAGGTTCTGCCTGGGAAGCACACAAGGCACAGAGGCGCAGGGAGGAGGAGCTCGAGTGGGCCTTGGCTCTGGCCTCTTCCATCCTCAGGAAGAAGGCTCGGGTTGAGGGACGAGCGGTGCTCAATTCTATTGCCGAGCAAGACGTTGACAACAGCAGGGCGAAGAAGGCGACCGAACCTGTGGATTGGTTTTCTGGTTGTGTTGTGGAGGAGGACCCGTAACTCGGGGACCTGATATGTAATGAGAAGTCAAGCAACAGGGATACGCTCACCAGGCTGGACAACAACAACGCCCCGACTATGGTCGACGACCTTCCTGGTTGCGTGGTGGAAGAAATGCCATGGTTAAGTGACCCACYGACCACAGACGATGAGCAGCTGGAGAAGGGGGTGATAGACGAGAAGGCAACGACTGACAATGGCAAAGGCGAGGATGGAAGGGATGCTCCTCCTAGTGCATATGGTGGCGGAACGCTCGGTCCCCTCCTAAGCGATGAACACCTGGCCTTGGTGTTCGAGCTCCGCAGCCACATCGCGGACTTGGAACACATGGCTCTCACTATGGGACATCGATTAGATTTGCTCCTCGACGCGCTCTCCGGGACCCCAGCTCAGCGTAGGTGCCCCATGGGCATGCAGGCTTTTGACACGTCACCGAACGCCTAGGCTGCCTGACTCACCAGGTTCTTGTTTTTATGTGTTTATTGCTATATGTTTCTCTGGGTTACTGGCATCTGTCCTGGTTTCCTACGGGCAGGACAAATGTCCTTTTCTTGAAAATATTACTGTATAAACTGCTAGGTACTTCCCAATAATGCTGGTTTCCGGTTACCGGCAGCATGTTTTGGTGACTATAGCTTTGAAGCTGTGTATTTTGTCAAAGTTTTGAGTTAATATATTATAGCAGGTACTACACCTTTTTTATTTAAAAAAAAAATATAAAAAAAAATATAAAAAAATTAGCATATTACAATAATTTAAAAATTTAATCTTTAAGAGATTAACATGTTAATATGCTATTTAATCTTAGATTGAGAGGATAACAATTATTCCCCAACCACCTAATCTACACTTAATTAACATAAAAACAATAACATATTATTATTATTATTATTATTGTAGATTCATTTTAATTCATAATCTTTTAAGTAATAAGAATTTTATATTTCAATATTTTATATTTTTTATATTTAATAAATTTGAAGTTAAAATATATCTACATATAATTTTAATATACACAAATATTAAACTTTAATAATTAAATCTTTGTAAGAGGATCTCTTATCTTATAAACAATAAAATCTCATATACCAATAAAATAAATTATTATTATTATTAATATTCAAATCAGAAATAATCATAATATTATTCATAATAATATATAAATATTCAAATTAAAAACAAACATTATATTGTTCATAACTATATCAATTACATAAATTCTAAAAGGACTTGTTAAAAAACTATAACCTTTTATTAAAGAAGGTCATGGAACAATAATTCAATTTGTTTTAAATGATAAAGATGAATTAGAACTAATAATTCATTTTAAATAATAGTCCACTCAAGGGAACACGAAAAAAATAAATTCAAATACAATAATCAAGTGTATATGGTTAATCTTGTTTATTACTCAATATGCCTTATGAATATATGTATCTCTTATATATTTTTAAAATGTTTTATTTTATTTATTTATATATATTTAAAATTTTAATTTTGGTGTATGAGATATTCTTGTTTGTGGAAAAAGGGACCCGGTTTGCCCAATATTTTGACTGGTAAAGTCTAATGAGATATACATACCCTATCCCCCTCTTTAAATTTTTTTTTTGATGGATTGAGATATTGTGATGGGATTTGATTTTTTGAATGTATCTATTAGTAATATATATACAGTCTGAATGGGCCTAATGGTTAAGAACATGTGTTTCCTCTTAATAGGTCACAGGTTCAAATCCAGAGGGGGGTAGGGTATGTATAACTTAGAGGGGGGTAAGGTATGTATAACTTCGTAACATTTCTATTTAAAAATGGAATGGAAATTATAGTTTTCATGTCTATATTACACTAAGAAATTTAATATTACATATTAATAAACACTGCATTTTTATCTAAAAATAATCTTCCATCTTGCTTTTTTTTCCTTTCTTCTTTTTAACCTTATGCCACCCCATGGAGAATATTGCATGGTGGGTAACACTAACTCATAAATTAGATGGTCAATAATTTGATTCTTTATTGGAATCAGAGTTGTTAGATTGATGTAGCATTTTCACTCCCATGAATGAGACTTCACCTGTATCTACCACCATGAAGGTATTTTAGTCTTCTTTGTAACGTACCAAGCCACTGAAGTTGGGTCACATACAGAATACACATAACAAAAAAATTAATTAAATCCATTCTTTTGTTGTTATCCGTTTTCCCATAGCCTACAACTACAATTTATAATAGATTTGGCTACAGTAATAACCATAAAACTTAAATGAATATGAAGTATGTTAATAATCAACATGAGATACAACTAAATCGTTCATTACAACAACATATAAGTCATTCTCATTCACACAAATTTCATGCACAAAAATAATACATGTAAATAACTCAGTACAAGATAAAACACTTATCTTAAACAAGAATCATGCAACGAGCTGCTTGGGACGGATGTTCCACCCAACCGTATATTGATTGTTCCAAATCTCAATAGTCAGTCACCCTTGAGCTGAGGCTAGCAAACACAAAAGAGAGTGGTCTCTCATAGTCCAATGACAGCTCATAAATCTCTCAACCCAACTAATATTCTCTTACAACTATCCCAACTTTTCCACCATTTCTCTTCCTCTTGACCTGCCCAACCCAAGGAATGCACCATTTTTTTACCAGGGATAACCCAAGGGATGTACCATCTATTTATCAAGGATAACCCAAGGGATGAACCGTTCTTTTATCAGGGTTAACCCAAGGGATGTACCATCTGTTTATCACGGATAACCCAAGGAATGTGCCATTTGCTTATCAAGGTCTATTTGGCACAGGTAGCTAGGAATCTCTTAGCTGGGAACTCAAGGGAAACTGGTACTATGAAAACTGTAAGAAAATTGTCAACAACACTTGCTATTTCAGTGCAAATCACACCAGAGTTCACTCTTCCATCCTGAAAACTAGGCTCTTCAGTTCTCTAGCTCCAATTCGCTCTAATTACGCTCCATAATTTTTCCCTTCTATGGCCGCACTTGCTCCCAACTCTCTTTCCATGCCCAAAGTTGACTAACTTCCCCCAACTGCTCGAATTGTTGTTACTCTCGGTCTCAACCCATACATAATTTCTCTCTTTTGCTTGCCTTTCTTGAATCACACTCTTCCCCAAGGTAATTGTACTCAACCCCCATGTGTCCAATAACTTCGGGATGTGACCACACACACCCACCCTCTTACATGTATTCAATGATTGGCTTTGGAAACACTCAACCATAAATGGGAAGGTTCATATACAATGGAAGATTTAGGAAAACAGGTTAAATCCATAAACATGGGTAATTCCCCCCTTGGATCCCTCTTAGACATTATCTTAGACACTCCCCTCTCTTGTGGATTGATTCATCCCCCATCTCTTGTCCATGTCCCCTTAGCAGCTGACATTACATTTTATTATTAAAACATTGAAATACAATTCACATATTACATCGCTTGGACGTAACCACATATTATATCTACATAAAAATTAATCAAACTGGGGATTATAATGGAGATGTTACATTATTCATGATACATCACAGAGGGAATTGAATCCTCAACTTGCAATTATGGGCATCCATAGGCATCCTTCTCTGAAACCGTACTATGTTGGTTTTCTATATTCTATTCCTCTTCGTCATCCAACAGTGGTTCAAATGATTTCCACCCTTTACATTTTTGTTTTTGTTCTTTTTCCTTTTAAGACAAACTCACTCTTGAGGACATGACTCCTACAAATCTCCTTCTTGTTGACAATTCTGACACCAAAAATATGTATTTTCATAATCCAATTCTTGAGCCCATACAGAGCCTTCCCTTTGAAGTATAATCTTATCCATTCATTTTTTTCCAAAGAAAAATATCATCATTTTTATTCAACTATTGAATGGAAATTGATGATGATGATGATGATGATTAATGTCTGTTGAGACCGAATTGTTCTATCATACCTTAAGTGGGTAAGTGATTACTTGCAATTCTATAGAATTTTGTTTCTATGCTCAAAAAGCATTAAGAGAAGATTTCCAAGATTGCCATAATTTTTCTGAGTTAAAAGGTTAGGAAGGTTGGTAGTGTGAAAAATATTTTGAAATTGAGATATGATCTAGGTATAGGCTGGACAACTAAGAGAAAGTGATTTTCGTCTTCAACCTGCTTAGTGTCCCATAGGTGACACACTCTTTCATCCTATGGCGTTTTTGGAATTGACCAACACCCAGTTTCACTATGGAGCTCATGAAAATTTGTTCTTATCTTAGAAAGGCTTATTTTTTTCTTTACACTTGTCTAAACAAAGAGATAATTTTGATCTTCTAGATTAGGGTTGATTACATCCTTATAATACCTTAATTTTATTTTTTCCTCTAACTCTTTACCACACCAAATTTTCTCAAATTTTGATTTAATGATATTTTTAATAGTATCCTTATCTGCAAAACATTGTCTTCCAATATTTACCCAATATCTTAGCCAATACTGGGCATCTTTATGTCATCCTCGCTTGAGTCGAAGGTGGTTATGATTGGATTTTGAAGCGAATTTAGGAAGCCTCTTGTCTTCCATGTTGTTTAACTTAATCTAATACATTAGGTATATAGTCATAGTCATTCTCTCAATGGGGGAAAGGATTGCCTCTAAGAGGAGGATGGGATAGGGTCTATTTCCTTTAATTTTGAGATTACAGGTTATAAAATTCTTTTGGATTTTCTCTATCTTTCTCTAGGATTCACGAGAGATATTGCATCCCGAGAATTTGCATCCATATAGAATAAAAAGTGTAACAAGAGTCTCAAAGAGGAGTTTCTTCTTATCCCATATCCAAATATTGACTGATTTAAAAAAAATTCAAGCCCATAATAAGCTTTCCATCCCCTAATAATCCTTTTTTCAATGCTATAATTTCAGTTGATCTTGTGGTGAATATTAATTCCAAGATATTTGTATGAAGTCACTTCTTCCAAGTTGTTGTTGTCATATACGAAGGTATCATAAGTGATCTTATTGGATTTAATTATCATGACCTTTGTCTTGTTAGTATTAACAATCATACCCATATTCGAGAAAAAATCCTTGAGGATTCTTAGTTGGTTTTAAATATCATTGGGACTCCTCGCCATAAGAACGATATTATTAGCATAAAGAAGAAGATTGATGTCTATATAATTGAGATTAGGGTCGACACAACCTGCTTCTTCCAAGCAATCTTCTAACTTGTCAATGTATATGCCAAAAAGGGTAGGGGACACGAGACAACCTTGCTTGACTCCAATTTTGCAATTAATCTCTTTCAACTAGCCCTCAACGTTCTTAAACTTAGAAATAATTTTCTCATACAATTTTATTGCAACAACCCTCAACTCGAAAGGAACTTTAATCTCTTCCAACCTATTCCAAAGGTTTTTCCTTGGGACCGTGTCAAACAATTTTATAAAGTCAATAAAACAACAAAAAATATTCGTTTTGGTATTGTGAAACTCCTCTACAATGATCCTAAAGGTAACAAGATGGTCCAAAGTTGAATGATATCTCATAAACCTGCCCAGGCCTTTATCTCTTTTACCATGAATTTTTAAGCAAAAGCTAATCTTCTTTTCCAAAATAATTCCATAAACCTTGGCTAAAATCGGGCTAATCATAATGGTCCATAATTAGAGGGAATCTTTCTATCCGCATTTTAAAAAATAGGAACAATGAGGCTTTACGTCTAGGTTTTAGGGAAGCCCTTCTTGACTGCTAAATTGAAGAGCTTATGTATGTAATGGATGAGGAAAGACATCCGATTTTAAAATTTTCATCTTGGTAGCCTTCAATGTCCTTAACTTTCCCATTTGCAAGCCTCTTAACCCTAAACTCCATGTCATCCAAAGAAAAAAATTCATCCTCTGTAGATACCATAGGAATGGTCTCCATGGCATTAGGGAAATCGTAAAGAATTTTAAGATAGGAATTTCATTCCCTTAAGGGAATCATATTATTTTCTTTAGTATTGCGGATAATAATTTTCCTCCATAACTTCTTAGGATCAATCTTAGATAGTTGTGAAAGCTACTCTTGCATTTTATTTATATAGCACCTTTTCGTTCTTTTAATTAGATATTTGTACGTATTGATCTTATTGAGTTTTAAGGACTCCTTAGAAGCATCAATAATTTCTTTCCTAGAAATTTTATATTCTTTATCATACCAAGGGTTGGTCATTCTATTATTCTTTTTACAAGACACCTCGAAAGAGAACTTGTTAATAGAAGTGGAAAGGGTAGTTGTAAAATTATGATAAAGGTCTTCAATGTTGTCCTTATAAGTTAGGAGATATAATTCACTATTCAAATCCTTTAAAAAAGGGTCAACTTTACTTTAGTCAAAGAACAATTGCCTTTGATTATTAGAATTCTCTTCAATGGCGCTCTTGTGCATGGCAAAGTTTAGAGTTAGGGTTAAATGTCTATGATCAAATTCGGGTTCATGGTCATTTAAAAGGTCAAAAGTTAATATATGGTTGGAAACAGGGATATCTGATATCACATAATCTACGACACTACTACCTAGCCCATGAATAAAAGTCACCTGGTTGGAGTTTGAAAACTTCATTACTCCTTTGCAAATTATTAGGTCTTGAGAGATGCAAAGCTTGACCAACTCAGTACCAAACAAATTCTCAGTTAGGTTTTCAGAGCTTCTTTTGTAGCTATTAGCTAGAATAAGGTCCTCATCTATCCATAAAGGATTATGGTTGGAATCATTGCTTAAAATAGTATCTTGGTTAGTTGCAATCCTGACATTAAAGTCTCCTAGTAGGAGGATATTACCTTCATTTTTCAAACTATAAATATCTTTTTCTAAATTATTGCAGGGGCAATTGCTATCTAGATTGTTTTTCTTATAAAAAGTAGAATTAATAGGTGCAAAATAAAAAATTGCTATATACATTTTCTTAGCATTGATGTTTGAAATTTCTATCCAAATGTACTGATTGAGAGGGTCGATCTTATGAATTTGAATGTGAGGAGAAATGGTCTTTCTAATTTTCATGTGCATACTACACTGATAAATTTAATATAATTACATATTAATGTACAAATGTTTTTTTCTCATTGAAAAATAGTCCCCAGTCCTACCTTTTTCCCATTTTTGTTTTTAACCTCATGCCACCCCATGAAAAATATTCCACGATGACTAACACTTATTCAAAAATTGGATGTGTAGGATTCATATACAAAATTGGATATCTAAGATTTAGATGGTATGCCAACTCCTTATCAGAATCAAATTTCTGAGATTCATGTAGTATCTTCATTCTCATAAATGGGACTTTATGTGCATCTACCACCATTGAGATATTATGGTATTCTTCTTGATCCACCATAGAGGGATTTGACCTCGCAACCTACACTTTTAGGCATCCATTCACATCCTTCTTTGAAACTAAAGTTTTATTTTTATTTTCTGCATTCTATTTCTCTTCATCATCCAACAATTTTTGTTCAAATGATTGTCGTCCTTTAGGTTTATGTTTATGTACCTTTTTCCTTTTAGAATAAGCTCGTTCTTGAGGACATGACTCCTACAAATGTCTTGCTTCTAGACAAATCTAACACTGGAAATGTTTGTTTTCATAATCCAATTCCTAAGTCTATATGGAGCCTTTCCTTTGAAGTATCAACTTATCTAATAATCCCTTAGTAATGACAATCTCCACATAAATACATACACATTATAATTGCACCCACATTCAAATTAATTTATTTACCAAAGAAAACATATTTATGATGTTGTTTATTGTCTTATATATGTAAAATATTCCAATCCAAAATCATTGCAAAAAGTGTTAATAACACAATGCATATGAAACATGTAATAGTGAATATGCATTTCCATATTGTTCAATATCCATGAATTCAATGTAATTCTTTGAGAAATATGCACCACTTTCCCTTTCTAATTTATAGGTTTATGTGTCACTCAACATGCTTCAAAGAATGACCATGGTCCATGTTATCAACCCCCATGCTTCAAAGAATGACCATGGTCCATGTTATCAACCCTATACAACTATTTCCTAGATAGATTTTAAAGGACAATGGCATCTCCTAAAAAGCATTACTCATATGATTTTTATGGTCATGAAAAGTGGAATATGTGTAATCAATAAGAAAACAAAATTTTTAATGAGTTTGATAATTCAATAACCAATTTACCTTTAAAATATTATTGTTAATTTTTTTTATATTTATAACTATAATAGATAAATTATTTTTTATTAAAATGAACATAATTTTTAATGAGTTTGATAATTCAATAACCAATTTACCTTTAAAATATTATTGTTAATTTTTTTTATATTTATAACTATAATAGATAAATTATTTTTTATTAAAATGAACATATTAACTATTACATGGAGTGATTAATTTCTATTGCATGCACTTATCTTCTTTTCATCTAAATTATGATAGTTCCTTTATATAGTGAATGAGAACTCCATTACATAAAATGTGATTTGAATTAAATGTAGTTACCATCTCTACATATGAATGGTTTGAAGGATGTCCACTCTATTATAAATGTATATCATTAATAATTATTTTTTAATTATCTAAATTATTAAACATTATATAAATATTTACTCTTTGATTAACTAAAATACCAAACATTATACAAATTTATGTCATGATTAAAAATTCTCATTAATTAACTAGAATACCAAACATTATACAAATTTATGTCATGATTGAGAATTCTTTTTGATTAACTAGAATACCAAACATTATACAAATTTATGTTATGATTGAGAATTCTATTGCATGAAAAAAAATTATGTCATAATTGAGAATTCTATTGCATGAAAAAAAATTATGTCATAATTGAGAATTCTATTGCATGAAGATTTCGATTTTGATTCGTATTGTTGTATTATTATACTCTATCAATATAATTAAATAAAATAAATATTATACAATTTTATGTCATGATTGAGAATTCTCTTTGATTAACTAGAATACCAAACAATATACAAATTTATGTTATGATTGAGAATTCTATTGCATGAAAAAAAATTATGTCATAATTGAGAATTCTATTGCATGAAGATTTCGATTTTGATTCGTATTGTTGTATTATTATACTCTATCAATATAATTAAATAAAATAAATATAATGAAAAAATTATATTTATTATAAATAATTAATAAATTATTAAAATTAAATGTATATTAAATGGTTTGAAAAATACTTATTTATTTTATTATAAATATGTATCATTAACATTTATTTTTTTAAATTTTATTAAACATTATACAAAAGTTTGAATAGCTAGTTTTAAAAATAATAATTATATCATAAATTCTAATATATATATATATATATATATATATATATATNAACTAGTTTTAAAAATAATAATTATATCATAAATTTAAAATATATATATATATATATATATATATATATATAATTTTAAAAACTAGTTATTCAACATTTGTATTCATATAATATATATAGTATTTTATTTTATTACTTATATATATAAGTGAAACATATGCTTGAACTTTTAATAAAATGTCATAGCTTTTACTAAAATGCCATAGTAAGAATCAAAAGAAAAAAATAAATAATGGACTATTCTAACATCAATAACCATAAATCTTTATAATAATTTTTTATTAAGCATACAAGGCCATAAAATAATTTCTTTAGAGAGGGAAGGCAATTTTACGTTCGCATTTGGTTAGAGGTTATGGAATTTGCGCTTAAACTCTTATGTCATGCGCGTGCTCTATTGGAAATCTAGTTTCTATGCCCTTTATTTTATATTTACTCTCATGGTTTTTAACCTTGAGATGTATTAATTGGACATGTATATTGTTAAACATCATTGTAATATTATATTTTTATCTAATTTTAATAAGCTTAGCAATTAAGAATATTATAAATAAAGGTTGCATGGTAGTTTAGTGTTTGCTAAGTAAATTTGGAAATGAAGATGATAATTAACACCCTATAATTATTCATGATGATTAGTTTGAAACATGAATAATATGCTAACAAATGAGCTAGTTTCATAATCTTAAAAGAAATCAACGTACAGACTCACAAGGGATGGAGAAAGCCTTATTGCTCCATGATGACACATAGTTTATAGATTTGTCAAAAATATCTTGCCATGATTTTACTTTAATGTGTTTTGAGATTAACCTGAATTTCCTTCTAATTAAGCTAAGAAGACAAATACAAATCTTATTTAAAAAATCTTTATGGATTAACATATATATTATAAAATATATAATATATATTTTAATTTATATAATATTTTAATATGTTATGACATGACACATCCAAAATATCAACATTACTATTAGTTTCTTCTTAATATTGGAAAATGTAAATTTAAAAAAATATTTTTATTGTGGTGGTGTAATAAGTGCTATATATGTTGTACAACCAATTATAATTTGTTGTTATTGATTATGCAATTAATTTTAAATATTAAAATACGTGAAGGCAACAATAAGATTTGAAATATATTAACCAATTAGAGATGAGAAAAATAAATATTTTTACTATATCAAAAAATATATATTTATTTTCTTAAGTTAAACATTACATTTTACAAACAAATTTAAAATATAAAGCAAATTAATGTCAAATCAATAGCAAACTCATTGCTATAGTCCTGTTTTGGCAGGGACTAATAAGATGATAAATCCCTATAAAAAAATTAAAAATAAAACTTTAAAAATTATGAATATTATTTTAAATCATGAAATGATTTATTTAAAACTATTTTTTTACATTGATCAACATAACATATTAACATATGACTTATAGTTGGCAAGTTCTTCTATCTCAAAATGACTAAAGCCAGATTGATGAAATGGATTTCCTCCAAGTGGAAACCAGTGCTCGGGTACTGCCCCCGATTTAGTTTACTCTCCAACCACTGGATTATTTTTCATTTCCTGTCGGAGGAGCATCTGGAAAAAATTTCAGAGAAGACCTGGATTATAGATCGAGGAGTACTCATGCTTAAAAATTGGAAACCGGGTTTCAACCCTCACTCAGAAGGCTTCAACAAGCATTGTCTTTGGATGTTAATGCCTGATCTACCTATTGAATTTTGGGATATTGAAGTCCTGAGAGGTCTGGGGGACTCTGTTGGAAGATTTATATATTTTGATGAAAGAGATATTCGATGGAATAACAAGCGGATGGCTTGGGTCTTGGTTGAGATTGACTTGGAGCTGGGGTTGTCGGAGGAGACTGAAATCATAACTGATAGGGGCTCCATCCTCCAAACTCTAGACTTTTGGAGAGAACCCTTTCATTGTCACTGGTGTAGGTGCACATGCCATATCAAAGTAAACTGCCCCTTACTTGTTGGAGATGCTTCGATTTTGGAGACTGGAAAAATTACAGAACTAGAGATTGGCTTAGAACAACCCTCGGGGGTTCTGTCTCCATCCCCTCAAGCTCATGATCTAGACTCCTTCATCGGTAAGTTACAGATTTTCTTCCCCTCATTTTTTAATTCATTAGAAGATGAAGACGTTTCTTTGTTGAGGACAAACAAGGATTAGTTGGTTGGCATCTTTGAAGGTTTTTGGGACATCCTCTTGGAGAATGTTAGAACTATATCCCCCTCTGCTCCCCCTGACCGACCCTCTGAGACCTCCCCATTATTGACATATCCCCCAGATCTCCCTCCTCAGCTAGCCTCCCTTCTAGAAGTTGTCATGCCTCCTCAGACACTGGAGTTTTCCTCTCTACATACTAACCCCCTTTCAGTTACAGAACAAGTCCTAGCTTCTCCCCCTCCTCTGGACAATGTGTCCTCTCATGTTGAACCCTCTTACAAGGAATCTTTGACCAAGGTCCCCCTTCATATTTTCAATGCTTCCACTAGAATCCCTAGTAAACCGAATAGATCCAATGTTACAATATGAAAAAACCCACAGAAAAAGAAAAAAAACATGGGGGCCATTGTTAGGGACCTAACTCCTCACGCAAGTAGAATAATATATTCCAATGTAATAAAAGTCAATATTAATAAGGCCTAGCAATAAGGAAGAATAAATTGAATGTAAAAATACCTAATAGAAGCTTCCGCTTCTAGAAGGATCTTCCTCTAGATGGTTCTTTTGATAGACATATTTAGTATAAATAGGATTCGAGGGTATGAGAAATTTTGTCTTGGATATTATTGTAATAGAGCTTTTCTCGACTGGGGGTTTGCCCCCTCGAAGAGGCAAGTGAACATTGCTCTCAGTAATCAAAGTGCTCTTTCTGGTGTTATTTGGTATCATTTCGGTATTATTGTGGTGTTGTTATGGTTATATTGTTGTTCATCTTCCATTTTTATCATTTTATTTCTGTTCTACATACCTTTTATATCTAGAATATTAAAAGTGGTATCATAGCACTTTTCTCGTCATAAAATTGCGAGTTCATTTTTTTTTAGGGTAGAGACGTATTCCAACGTCTTTAAGCTATAGAGATCCGTTGTTACGCACATAAACCCACGATCGGGGATTCATACATGCAAGAAATACAGATCAACCTAGATTTCCTGAAGCCCTCTTTAGATAAACCGATCGACCACCTGACTATTATAGTCCCACCGAGAACAACACTTAGGAAGATACTCTCTAGTACCTAGGTAGTTGGGTAGTACGAATAAGGGAATGGTCTAGCCTCCTTAGTTGGTGCCTTGAGATATTGGGCCGAGTACTACTGTTGGAACCTGCATGTATATCAAAGAGCTATAGCACAGGGAAAACCCTTGTCTGTAGAACCCTTGAATACCTAACCCTTGGGGACGAAAACAAAAAATAAAGCAGACAAGATCTATTGCTGCACAACTATGTGTGAGTTTCCAAATCACTACACATTTCTTCCTTCTTAAGCATTTGAGCATTTCATCACTACAATATTCTTTAGACTGGAGTATAACTACATAGGTGTGAAAAAAAAACAAGTTTGGATTTTGTTACACCATTATTTGAGACCTATTCCATTGGATTTATCTCTTCACCCTTATCACATTCATACCTATCATTTTTCAGCAATTTTTTTGACCCCACCTGCCCCTTTTCGGTTCCCTCGTCATCATGGCCCATACCCATAGCCAAGACTTGGAAGCTTGTTTCAATACCTTTCAATCTAATTTCACAGAGACCAAATAAGAAGTGAGACAACTTAGTGCCAATATTGCCACCATCAATAAAAACATGCATTCCTCCATCACTGCCTCAATCGAGGAACTCGAAGAAGACCTCAAACAAGACATTACTACCCATATTGAATCTATCGCTTCGATGATCTGCACCAAGCTGCATATCCTTGTAGATCCCCATTTATCTAACCCATCTTTTCTTACCAAAGCCGAAACTTCCTCTCATTCCCATAATTTTCAGCACCATCACTTTCATCATGACCTACGCCTTTCGTGTGTGGATGTGACCAATTTTGATGGCTCGGATCCCACTAGTTGGGTAACTCAAATGGAACATTATTTCTCTTTGTACAACATTAAAAATGAGTTGGCCAAACTCCGGTATGGTGTTCTCCATCTAGATCAAGAACATTGGCAATGGTGGCAATGGAGAAAAACTGCTCATCAAGGGTATGTTGTTTGAACACACTTTGTGGGATAGCTTTATGAACTCTTTGACATAGACACCAACCATTTAGGCCATTTGAAAAAGTTGAAACAATCTGGCACAGTGGAAGACTTTATAGCTTCTTTTGAGCGACTGGATTTTCGTATAGAGGGCATGTATGATGATTTTTTCTGAGAATGTTTTATCAGTGGCCTCAAGGATGAGATCCATGCCCATGTCCTCATGGATCGACCTCAGAGTTGGGTTGAGGCTATTAAAATAACTAAGGAAGCACAACAAGTTGTCTCTTCTCAAAACCAAAAACCCTCCTTTATTCCTCGCACTAAACCAATAAATCCCACTCCTCCTTCTACTCCACTAAAGATCCAAAAATTGACCAGGGTCGAAATGGTTGAACGCCAACTCAAAGGCCTTTGTTATAATTGTGATGACAAATATTTTCCGGGACACAAGTGTAAGGAACAAAATATTTTTATGGCCATCTCGGAGGATGTTTTGGAAGAGGATGTTGAAGCTCCCCTTGTGTCTGTGTCACCTGAACCCATTGACATAACCCCTCCCTCAGACTCTCCCTAAGTAGAACTGGTCATTTCCTTAAATGCTCTCACTAGCTTCTCTGCTCCCCAAACCCTCAAACTAATTGGCTACATCAAGCATATGAAGGTCATCATTCTTGTTGATAGTGGTAGCACCCATAATTTTATTCATCACCACATTACCCAAGAAAATAATTGCTATATCCATGCAGTCAATAATTTCCAAATCATGATTGCCAATGGTGGGTCCATGAAATGTGGAGGGCATTGTGAAAATGTGTGTCTCCAAATTGGGGACTACCACCTAAAATCTCATATGTTTTCTATTGACATGGGCGGTTGTGACATTGTGTTGGGTGAAGACTGGCTAAGAACTTTGGGTTCCATTCTCATTGATTTTAAGGAATTAACCATGCAATTTGACCAGGAGGGCCATCAATATAAGTTCGAAGGCATCACCATCGGTTCCCTTGAGATCATTAGTTCCCATCGCATGGAAAAGCTGCTAAAAAATGGTCATTCTGGCGTCATTTCCCAACTCCATGCCATATAAGCAACTGAGACACCCTCTGTGCCACATGAGCTCCAATTCATCCTCTCTAAACATCAAGTGGTCTTTTCCACTCCCCAGGGACTCCCTCCTTCCCTTGTTGTTCATGATCATTCCATTCCCCTTGTCCCAAGAAGCCTTCCTCCCAATATCCATCCCTATCATCACCCCTTTTCCCAAAAAAATGAAATTGAGAAAATGGTTCAAGAACTGCTTAATGCAGGTTTTGTCCGCTTTAGTATGAGCCCCTACTCTTCTCATGTGGTCATGGTCATGAGGAAAGAAGGTTCTTGGTGCACGTTTCCTGACTTTCACACCCTCAACAAACTCACCATTAAAGACAAATTTCCCATTCCTGTCATTGATGACCTATTGGATGAATTAAGTGGTGCCCAGTTCTTTACTAAACTTGATCTTCATTTTGGCTACCACCAGATCCATATGAAAGAGGCAGACATTCCTAAGACTACCTTTAGAACTCATGAGGGCTACTATGAGTTTTTGGTCATGACCTTTGGCTTGTGTAATGCTCCCTCCACTTTCCAAAGCCTCATGAATCATGTCTTTTGACCTTTTCTCCATCATTTTGTCTTAGTTTTCTTTGATGATATCCTCATCTATAGAAAAAACTGGACAGATCATCTTTCTCATGTGGATCGAGTTCTCCATCTAATCTCTCAGCACTAACTTTTCCTGAAACAATCTAAATGTGCTTTTGGCGCCTCAGAAGTTGAGTACTTGGGTCATCTTGTTGGCAAGGACGAGGTCAGGGTGGATCCTAAAAATGTTAAAGCTATGAAAGACTGGCCTCAACCAAAGACTCTCAAAATATTGCGTGGATTTCTGGGTTTAACAGGTTATTATCACAAGTTTGTTAAGAATTATGGAAAGATTGTGGCACCTCTCACTGCACTCCTTAAAAATAATTCTTTCACTTGGACTCTAGCAGTTGCTCAGGATTTTCAAACCTTGAATATGGCCATGTGCACCACTCTAGTCCTGGCCCTTCCTGATTTCACAAAGATCTTTGTCCTGGAATGTGATGCTTCAGGGAAAGGAATTGACATTGTCCTTATGCAAGAGGGTCGACCTTTGGCCTTTACCAACAAACAACTGTCTGAACAAAATTTGGGCAAATCAATCTATGAAAAGGAAATGTTGGCTATTCTACACGCGGTTGATATTTGACACCCTTATCTATTGGGGAAACACTTCCAAACTAAGGCATATCATCAAATCCTCAAGTATTTTCTGGAACAACGCATTTCCTCCCCAGAGCAACAATAATGGGTGACTAAGCTCTTTGGATATGATTATGAGATCATTTACAAGAAAGGAAAAGACAATGTGGTTGTGGATGCACTTTCCCACAAATATGAATATGAAGGGTCCCTTTTTTCTCTCTCCTTCATTGTACCATATTGGCTCCAAGCCGTTCGCCATGAATGGCTACACGATCCCAAAATTTCGCATCTGATACAACAATTGCAGTCCAATTCTCCAGTTTCCCTAGGGTACTCTTGGCTCCATGATGAGCTTCGATACTATTAGGGTCCTATAATATAGGCCATCTGTTTCCCATTTATCTATATCAAAATTCTTTTTGATCAGGCTGAAGGTACTTTCATGATAAGGTGTTACAGAGTGATAGATCCATGCACGTATTTACAACCTATTTTTCTAAATGCGCAAAGGCTTGTTTTAGTCATATTTTCACAGAAAACATTATGAAGAATTGGAATACAAGTTTTGTAAACTGAAGGAGGTTTATTTCCAAAACATCTTCATATACAAAAACCTCTTTTATTGTATGCACAGTTATTATGGTTAAAGAGATATCAGCTTGTCTTTAACCCCTATTTTTTGCTACGCTTCTGGGAGTAGTTTTGGGAGATTGATTTTTTGGAAGCCATGGAGATGGAGTTTTGCAGGTTTAAAGGTTCAATGGTATTCTAAACATTCATGGATATCTCCTCAAACCATAAATTCAGATAAATTATGCTCAAAATTCATCCAAAAGACACCTAAAATAGGACGCTATGCTTCTGCAAATGGTCGTTCCGCTTCTACAGGTTTTAGTGACCAACTTCAAACTTGAATTGTGAATAAATGGGAAATTAGTTTTGAAAAATGGAGTAGGTTGTTATTAAAAACATACAAAAGAACAAAAACCTCTCTCATTTTTGTAAAATTTCTTATGGTTAGAGATATATCGCTACATATTTGAGCCTTATTTTTGCAGAAAACACAGAAAAATTGACAATTTCAAGCATGTACAGAAACACAGCACCAGGTTGTTGCACTTTTCCCCACGAGCCCCAAATGACAAAAAATATATATTTTTGGAAATCCATTGAAGTGAAATTCACAGAAATATACCTAGTTTGCAAAATGAAATCCTAGTTTTGGAGGAAAATGCAAAAAACAGGTTGAAAACTATCTCTCTGCCACCTTTTTGAAGAGGTCGTTGCGCTTCTGGAGTGATGTTGGAAAATTTGACTTTTGGGCATATAACAGAGGTATTTTTTCATATTTCAATATTTGGTGTTATCCTACATTGGACAGTATACACATTAAAATAAAAAAATTAGGAAAAACAAGCTCATAAGGTCCTAAAAAATCATCATCAACTGAACGTTGTGCTTCTGTAATTTGGACGTTGCTCATCTATGTAATTCCCGCGTTTTTGGAAAAACTCTGTGGTTTTGGAAATTTTGAAGTCAAACTTTGGTTTTTACCTATGTACTTCGAAATGTTATGATGGTAAATGAGTTTCATGGGCTAGGGATTAACTTTCTATGTGAATTATGGCATTTAATGTATTCAAAAGTCAAATATCTGTTGAGATAAAAGGGGGGAAATATGTTTCAACCTCCCTAGTCTTTGGGTATGGTTGAGATTTTCTTGTGATTAGTTCCTAAACTGATGGATTCGACCCTTAGAGGTAGGATCTGAGTTTATTCTCTATTTTAAACACTATTGTAAGCCAAGAGAAGAGGTTGGAACTGAAGGGGAGGAAGGTACATCTATTGTAAAGATCTTGAGGAGGTTGTAGGTGATCCATTTTGATGAATACAAAGACATTGTGTTTCCAGATTTCTGTGTCATAGTCATGTGGTGAAGTGCTTCTTGATGTAACTTGTTCTTCTCTGGTTTCACATGTTGTTTCTTTATTTATTGTTTATAGGAATATTATGGTCAGGATTTGTTTCAAACACCATGTTTTGGCTTAAAACAATATTTATGTTTTCTTCTGAAGTTTGAATGTAGAATTCGGGTAGCAATGCTCTGCAGTTGAATTGAACCCTAATACGTTCTTCTTTTACATCTCACAAACTACACGGATCTATTGACATGACTACCTTGCCTTGTTACATATGGTCTCATTTATTCCTCCATTGATCACCTTAACCTTTGTTGACTCCATTTTTCCCAATGGCCCTCTTTTGTTGTTTCAACCAAAAACTCAAAACAAACCTTTCTATCCTCATAACTAGCCTAATATCCAATCCAAACAAAGTTAAAACATACAGAGAGATCCCTCTCTGACTCTTGGAGTGCTAGATCCTTGACTCCAAGTGGTTTTGTGGTTACCTTTGTCAATTTCTTCTTTGTGTGTGCCCCACCATCTTGCAGATGTGGACTTGAGTGCTATATCGAGTGCTAAGAGTCTCTGATTTTCTAACACTTCATCCTCGTACTATGCCAAGAATACTTCTAGATCATTTACCCCATGGAAACTAGGTGGTTCCCTCATCTCTATACCTACCCACCTTACTGCGCGATCTATTCTTGTGCACCTTCTTTTGGAGACTTCATGTAGCCTTTGTTTCCAGTTCTCTAAACATGTTCTTGAGTCTGTCGCACATGAAGTAATGCTCCGCCAACTGATTATCCCATATGTATTTGGGTTTACGTAATCCTTATCGCGCACAGTTGTTCTGTACAACTGGATGATTTCCTCCAAGTCTAAGCAAGTAGGTTCTACAAACCTTTCCCCTTCTGATGGGTCTAATGGTGCGATGACCCTGTATTCTCCTAACTCAAATGTCATTTTTCATGTCTTTAAATTGATTATGGCATGGTTATCAAATACCCAATCTAAGCCAAGAAATGCTAGATATGGTGTTGTGTCATCCACTATTTCAATCACTTCAAAGTCTACTTTAGTGCGCACTCCATCCAGGTCTATTGTTACTCCTTTTAATCTGCCAATTAGTATAACTCTGTGTTGGTTTTCTAGTTTCAACTTAATAGGTGAATATCCTAATGTGGGCTCTCCCATACATTGCCATGTCTTCTTTGGTAGTACATTGACTTCAGATCCTAAATCCAGTATGGTATCTCCCATATTGAAATCTCTGATGTTGGCATTCATCATGAACTCCCTATTTGTTCTTCTCCTTGTATGTAGGTGATCGATTGTTTTTTGTTCTAGTTTTCCTTCTATATTTCTACTACATCTTTTTAATATATTTTGCAATATTTTGTCAGAGGATGGATCATTCAATATTTTTACGCATGATTGCAAAAAGTCTTTGATTGTACTTACTTGTCCCAGGGGCCGCATTTCTTTGGTATGATCCAACAATGGGGGCATCTCGTACTTTGGCTCTTCCTTGATTTGTTGTGCAGTTGAATTTAATGCGGTGTCTTGCTTCAACAATTCTTGTCTGGCTTGCTTAAATATTTCCTTCTCGTTCTTCGCATCAAGCTGTCTCATTCATTCAACATTATTCTTCACCCACTAGTGTTGTACTGGCTCTTGTCGGACTGCATCGTTTCCTGTTTTAGCTCCTCTACACATAACTATGTTGATGTTTCGTATTTCATCCCTTGTTTCTGCTGAAATCCATTGAACATTATGGTTGTTCTAATTCCTCTTTTCCTGGATCTTTCCTAGCAACGTAGGACATTCTTCTGTTTCATGATCCAATGTGCAACAATACATACAAGTTGTTGGTGGAAGTGGACATTCCCTTGCATAATGTCTCGGTTGTTGACAGTTGTGACATACCACTGGTCCTCTACCTCTTCCAAAGCCTCCTCTTTCTCTTCCTCCACTTCTGTAGCCAACACGATCTCCGCTTGGCACGTTATATGGAGGTGCTTGATACTACTATGTGGTATTGTGCTGAGGTTGCACTGTGTTGTACTATGGTTGTGAGATATTATATGGTTGTTGCGCAGTATTATACTGTTGTTGCACAATGTTGTATGGGGATGGAACTTGGTTAAACTGTGGTGCGGCTTTCCCAGTCATCATTTCTTCTTGCACCTTATATGCATCTGATGTCCTCTCTCGCATCAAATCCATAGTTCCAGAATCTTTGTCATCATGACTTACTGACTTGCAAAAGTTGCAATATGAACTCTTTGGGACTGTTTGGTATTTCTGCATCATTGGGTAGTGATATGGATCATGGCTCGGTTTCTTACAGATTTCGCACCATAGTCCTCCTGTTGGTAATGGATTTGGCATTCCTGCTGCCATATACTGTACAAATGTTGGACATTCATTCTTGTGGTGTCCTTTCATCCTGCATGTGGTACACCAAACAGATTCTCGTTTGTCCTTACTTTTGTTCTAGTTTAGCTAGAACGTTAAGTTCTTAAAATCCTCCTTCATCTCTTCGATGGCTGGATTCATCTACTGATATTGATTTTCTTCCAATTGTAGGGCTTCCTGTAGAGCCTCTGCCTGTGTCTAAAACTTCTTTTGTCGCAATGGGTATTTTAAGTGTGGTAGTAGTGAATTGATAAATAGGTGCATGTGCTTCATATCGGTCATGAGAAATTTCAACTTTCCTTTCAGTCACTTGAATCTCTGATCAATTTCACATACAGATTCTCCTAGTTTCTGTCTAATTTCTATCATCTCGTTCATGTACTGATCCTCTAAACTTGGCTTCTGAAACTCATTTATCAACAATTTCTTTATGTCTGCAATCATTTTGGTTGTCCCTGGTGGATTATTTGTAGCTAAACTCATATACCAATCCAGTGCGCGATCCCTTAGTGTAATCACTAGTTGTGCAAGTTTAGTATCTTTGTTTGTGATCTGTTTTTCTTCCCAGATCTTTTCACAGATAAACAAGTGTTTTTTCGGGTCCTTCGACGCTTCCCCTTTGAAATCTGGTAATCTGATGGTGGGATCATGTCTTGCCATCCTGAATGTTGAACTACTACCTCTGCGCGGTGTAGATACTTGACTAGTGCTTCCTGAACTGGCTCCTCCAGTTGTTGTTCCTTGTGTATATGTACTTCCTGTTGTCTTTCTTCTCCCAAAATTTAATTTTCTAAAAAATGATGTTCTCTTTGGTGTATTAGTCGCACATGGGTTTATGGATTCTACACTGACATTAATATGGATAGGATTGTTGCCTTCTCTCCCCTCTCTTGTACCTCTCATCTTCCTCTCATATGTTGCATGCAAGATCTCCTCAATCTGCTCCACAACCCGAATATCTTCTACCTCTTCTTCATCACTTGCCAAGACTTCCCTCACGACTATGACTCTATTCTTGGTATTCACCTTGTATTGGTAGGGTAATCCACTGCGCATATTTCCAGTTGTCACCATGATCCGCTTGATTTGGTCGCCATCCATCATGATTGGGTCCAAGGGTTCCTCCTTCTTTCCTTTATCCACTTCTCCTTCCATTTCTCCTCTTTCTGTCAGTGCTTCCCCCCTTCCCCCATGCACAGAGGGAAGTTTAGTTGTCTGAATCCATTGTCATTACACCTTTGTTATATATCAATATCTTAATATAAGTATACATCGATATAATATACCTTCCTCGAGGCCTGCATAGAAACTCTTTCTCTGCTACGCTGTACGACTTCGCTATATCTCCTGCAAATTCTGTTATAAAGCCTGCTACAATACTGTCGAGCCAAAAATCTACTGTGTGGATGAATTTGTTGTTCACCTGCTATAAATTCTCAATCTGAACTTAGGTCCACTCTAACTGTCGGATCCGGTTTGTTGCGTGGTTATCCTTCAACCTCAATATCCACTCCTGCAATAAATGTGGAAAATCACAGAAAAATACTTCATGCAGTTCAGTAAACACATACTTCTCAAGGTATTTGCGCAGTGTTACTCTAGGGTTTCTATTATTTTTCTGCGCAAAATTGATCTCCTTTGTCTTTAGCCATCTTTCAATCTCTTCTTTTTTGGTATTCCATGGTCTCAACATCCCCTTCTAGCGACACATTTTTTTCACCTTCTCATCGTTTGATTCAGTATTCTCTTGACCCGCCTTCTGCAGATATTACAAATTTTCAACAGATCCCATCTACTCAATCCTATACTGTTCCAACCAATGACAACAAAACCATTTGTTGGTTTTAAGTTTATCTGAGTTTATATCTTAATCATGATTGACCCAGGGTTCATGTCTACCAGGGTTCCAACAAAATCTCTAAAAATATCGGCCCTCCTCATAAACCAGAAGGAAACACATCACATAGAGTGAATTGCATAGTCTCACCCAAGATGTCCTAATGGGTGACTGCAATACTCAAGTGTTTGAAGTCCAGGATTGAGTGGAGATCTAAGAAATGTGTGCTGAGATTTCTATTCAAATTATTAAAGAAATATACTGTCATTCATTATTATGCATGGAATATAACCAACTCATTCATTTAGCATATTGATATCTACCTAAAATAGTAAAGAGACACATACATTCAATCACATAACACAGGTTTTACCATGGTTCACCCCCTCTTGGGCTACATCCACAAATATCTGGCTCTTAATCTCTTCTATTATTGAAGTTCTAAAGCTACAACGTCACGCTCCTTACAACTCCTCTCAGTCGGGTCGAAATATATTATGAGGTGGACTAGATCGCACTAGGCTCCTCAACCTACGATCTAACCCTCAAGATCTACCCTCCTTACTCCTCTCCATCTCAACAACTTACAAGATTAGGTCATATAGAAAAATATTACAACTAGCTATCAAAACCATACTCCTCCTCAAGACCCTCTATATCCTTCTTTCTCTCTCTCTATGAGACCTAAGTATCTATATTTATATATTTCTATCTCATCGACCATTACAATGTATTACAAAAACCCTAACCCTAACATCGTTAGGTCTTCCATGCATGCGTGCGTGTTGCTCTTCCTTCCAGCTGTTGCTTTCCCCGTGCATGCCTTCCTTCCCAAAATAGCCTTTCTTTCTGCTTTGGCCTGCTTCCAACAACACTGCTACAACGCAGCTTCAATTTCATGTTTAGGTCCTTGTTTAATTTCCAGTTTAATGTCGAATTTAATTTCTAGTTTAGTTTTCATGGCTTCTCTGAACAATGGTGCACAGTCTTAAGTCCGCCACCTATCCTAGTTTTCGTTTGGTAAGGAAGATGGCAGACTGCCAATTCTGACAGGGACATCACAGTCTTCCATCTATTCCGGTTTCCGCTAATTCAACAAAACAGTTGGTAAACTGTTGCTATGTGCTTTGTATTGAAATTTTTTTAATAGGATTTTCACTCTCTTTTTATTAAAAAAAAAAAAACAACATCATGGTAATTTAGAAAATATTGATATATTATCATATATTTTGCATTTTAAATGGTCACAACATCATGGTAATTAAGAAAATCCATATACATTATTATATGTTTTGCATATTAAATTGGTACAATATGGAAATTAAAAGAATTCTTATACTTTATTATATATTTTTATTTTAAATTATTATTTGCATTTTATTATATTTCTCATATTGATAATTTAATGTTTGTTATTTATTTCGTATAATCTAAAGTGTTAATTTTTGTTATTTATTTAGTATAATCTAAAGTGTTAATTTTTATTATTTATTTAGTATAATCTAAAATGTCATTGAATTTTATGAGAAAATTTATCCATAATATTTTATTGAAAAAAATATTTAATTATTTATTATGGGGTTGAATGGTAATTTTATTTTATTTATCTTAGGAATTTCTATGTTGAAATGTGTAAAACAATATTGTTGATAAGAAGAGCATGATCTTGCACTATTTTTGAGTCTCAATTTTGTGATAGTTGTTATTTCAAGTGACTCTCGTTTAGGGTTAAGTGTTAGTATTTTTTTGTTTGCTAGTTTGTCTGTGACTTGTGGGACTAGCTTATGGTTTAAGAAAACACGACTTAAGGGTCTATAAGCCATCAAAATCACCCAGGAATCATGCCTAACTTTGGCCACATCAATCCTTAGCATGGTTGGATTTTAGGTGTCTCCTCCTAGCTAGTTGGGTTTTAAATCCAAGTCTCCTTACAAAATGAGGCCCATCGAAACCAATTGCATCAACAAGATCTGACAGATCAGGTGTTAGTGTTGATTACTTAGACTAAGATGTTTATTTTTAATACTTTTACTCAAGAATAAGAATAATTGTAATGATATCTCTAGAACAAAAAAATTCCCCTCATGTAGGATAGTGTGTGTTTCATGATGAACTTTATTTCAAAACATACTCATCAATTCCATTTTGGCCTTAGTATGTACACTTTGTTTCTATATTAGGAAGCGCACTTATAAAAGATGCTCACTTTAATGGTTTTGACATGGGAAGGGTATAAGTAAACTCAGAGGAAAGAGGTTGGAAATTTAAGCAACTTTGAAGTATATTAGACAAACAAACTACAACTTTTAGGGTGAAAGGAAATTTAAAAAACTACGATGACTGATTCATGGAAATAAGAATATATACTTGAAGTTCCCTTGGAATGTAATTTTGACACACATTGAATCATGGAAATGAAAATATTATTGAAATTTATGGTTGTTTTACTAAAAGGTGTGTGCTGAAGGGATGTATATGTAAGCCTCATCCCACAATGGTGAAATTAGCAATTTGATGCTAATATCAATAAATTTCATCAATTTTTTCTTCATGAGTTATTGGTTAACACACCATGTCATCCCCTCAGATGAGGTGAAAAGGAGGTGAGCGGCTCCCATTGGGAATTCGTGCGAACATGTGGCTAGCTCATAGACTAGATACTTGGTGAGTACGTCGATTGGCACGTCAACTCACATGAACTTTGAAGATGGATAGGATGAGGAGGTATGTGTGAGCCTTGATGGTTAATTAAGGATATTTCAAGAAATCCCATCTACCCACTCCATCGTTTAATCATGAATTAAACCAGTCACAAAAATTGTCACTCCATTGTGTGGGATGTTCATGCCATCATTCTACATCATAGATCTAAGTGGAATTCTAGTTTTATCAAAATAATATTCTTGGGTGGAGTCACTTTGACTCGAGGATGCCTGCTATGATAAAGGTGGAGGCCCCACCTCCCCATCCTAGAGGATCTTCTGCGAATATATGTGTGGATTATTTCTTACTCCAAGCTCCTTTAATCCTTCAACTATACTTTGTCACTCTATTGGTCGTGATTTCACCTAACCGTTGATACAATATGGTAGTTTATGGCTTTAATTTAAGAAATAATTGAAATACAAAAATGAAAGAACAAGCATAAAATACACACCATCCACACAAATGAACACAATATTTAACTTGGAAAATTCAATATGGGAGAAAACCTAGCTAGAAGGTGAGGCTTATGCTTTTCTCTCTTTGATTCAATAATAAAATGCGCATACAAAGGAATGGGAACTCACTATGGAGTTACCTTTTGACATTGTGGCCTATAATACTGCTACATAATCCTCCTCCTCCTTTGTTATTCTCACACAATACCACTCTCAAATGTTTTACTTAGCTATGGAACAAGATACAATGCAAAATAATGGAACCCCTTCTCCTCTTAGTGTCCCTGTATTAAGATATCCCAATAACAATCTAGGGGTAGGTTTTTGATTTATTCAACCCTAAATTGTGATAAGGTTTTGGAACTTCTATAATATTACTGAAATTCCACATGTGGATAGCCCCATATGCATGAGTAACAGGGGATGACATCATGGAATCCTCTTGTACCATGGTGGTCAACATGGTAGGTCAACTTGTGGGAGGAATAAATTTTTCACACGAGATCTGATTGACATGATTTTGATCTGTATTGTTAAAGGGACAAAATGGAAAATAAACAAGTAAATGTGACAAATTAAAGTAAGGAGAATAATATGGAAAAAATGAACTCTTTATTAAATGGAAAAAATCCTTAGAACTACATCATGAATGGATGTCCTCCTTTACAAATGAGAGGCCTATATATTTAGTACTTACGAGGTGCCTTGCAGGAGTCATGTCTTTTCATTATTTCATTATTATTTGTTTAATTTTTCAAATTCCATGCGTTACAAAAAGCCATGGGTGAATTCCATGGGTTAAAAAAAATGTGCACATGGTTTTTCTCCACTTTATTATTATTATTATTATTCTACCACCAAATACCATGGGTTTATAGCATGTTTACCAAAACCATGGGCTCCATGGGATCGTAAATTACCAATGGCAAAAAGAAAAAATTACCGTGGTGATTTAGTGGAAGAGGTGGATGGCCACATATTTTCACTTGGACCAGTCCACCCCACTTAGGAAGAAATATTCCCCATTGTGTCAAGTTCCCTCATCAAATGGGGAAATTTCCATTGAATTTGGATCCTAGTCAGCCTCTAACCTTGGTGAAGAAGTTTCCCTACTTCAATGACTCAATGGAGATATATGTTCTATTGGCAGGTGCCTTTCATCTGTGTATCCATGATTTGATCAATTGTATCTTTCTCAAGGTAGTAAAAGTTGATTTCTATAGGGGCCAAGAACTGAACTACCTCTGAGGTGTCCAATAGAGGTATAAAATATTGGAAAAGTAGCTCCATATTGAAGACTGGATGCAAACCAAGGAATGGGGGAATTATTAATTCAAAATCATTCTCACCTAAAGCCTTGGTTATGGTTCAAGGCCCATATCGAAGTGTTCGAAGATTCCAATGGGGTCCTGTAAGGTTCTCTTTATGAAAATGTAACCAAACCTTATCACCAATCTGAAACTTATGTGGAACCTGATGTTGATCATGTCATTGCTTGTACTTGTCATGGGATTTCTGCAAGATTCCATGGACTTGTTGGAATATGTGTAGAATCATTTCAACAAATTTGGCTACACGATCTACCTTAGTCTGACACTTTATTTCCTCATTCTCCAGAAGGGAGCATCTATAGATTGGACCATTGGTTAAGGGAGCACTGGGTACTAATTCAATGGAAGGATCAACTTGGAAGTGTAGAGGCACACTTACTAGTGAAGAAAAAATATCTCAACCTCGCTTGACCTATTGGTGTAGTACTTTGCATTTTCATGTACCAGACTAATGCACGACCTCTAAACATTTTTTCCAACTATGAAAGCTTTGTGGCCTCATCCTGGAAATTCTTCGCAGGCCAAATTATCTCACATACAAATAGATGTTGTTCTGGGTCCTCCGACCCAACTCCTTAGAACTTAGGAATTCTCAATGTATTGTCTAAACCTGCCATTTTGTTTTGCGTAGTACCTACCCCTAATGTTGTTGGTTGGTTATGATTTCCTCCACTAACTATACGTGGTTTTGATAAATCTTCAAATGTTATCTCAGATCTAGGTGATGCACACGAGATTGTGGGTTTGACGTAGGATCCAACCTGAGAAGGACTTAATGACTCTTCTATTTTATGACTAAACTGAGGATCCTCTCTCTCTCTCTCTCCTTCATTTCTTGGTATTTATACGATCTAGACTATTGTGTAGGGTTCTCTCCTCTCATTCTTATTGCGCTACTCTCCTTTCTCAGCCTCAGTTTTCAACCTCTTGTATCTTCTTCCACTACTTAGTACTCCAAATTTTTCTTCTTATTCTAGTACACCTTCTTCATTTCTCTACATCCTCAGTCCCTCTCTTCCTTATTCATTTCTTTCTTCATTCCTTCTTACCTTCAAACCATCCCCTGGTCAGCCCTTAGTTCATGTATGTGTGCAAATCCCCCTAGAAATAATATTCCATCGTCATCACACATTTTTCGCACAAAAATATATTTATCTAGGTACCCAATTCTTTTAGAAACCTTCCATGCGAACCCTTGAAGAAATCCTTTTCTGCGACACTATACGACTGGGTACAATCTACTAAAAATTTTGTAATATAACCCCCCAATATGTTATCCAATCAGAAATAAATTGCATGAGAAGTAGTATTGCTTACAGAATTCAATTATCTTACCAACTCATGGGTCTAGTTCCTCATAACTATAGTTTTATATCTTCTAGTATTCTCCACTAACCTTTCTAACCATTCAGCTAAAATATTTAGAAATTCACCAAATAAAATCTCATGTAGATCTGTCAACACATACCTTTGCAACCATTGTTTTTCACTGATCTAAGGGTTTCTATTCTCGCCTTGGAAAAATTATCGGTCCTTCCTTTTCATCCATTCAACAATCTCTTCCTTAGTCATCCTCCAAAACATTCCCTCAATTACAGATTTGGGTCTCGCCAACGAAACCATTTTTTGGGTGCACAGTTATAAGACCCTAGGTTCAAGTTATTCAACTAAGAAAAACCCTTTAGACACTGGCCCTTTTGGCATCACTTGCATGCAACTGAAGTCTCACCTGAGGCATCTACTAGGGATACAGGAACCAATCTTCTACAAGGATGAGGGGATGTGAGACTATAAGCATAACTACTAATACTTATCCACCATGTGTGCATTATCCTTATTTAACATCCTTTTATGTGGCTTTGATTAACTAACAATTCATTACTTTTACCATAACAGTTGTGTGACATTAAACCATCTAAGATTCATTTAGTAAACTAAACCCTAGTGTTCATAAATAAAATAACATAGATCATGACGTAACCAACCCACTGAATCATTCATTATTATTACGCATTAACCATATGTTAAACATATCTATACTAATCATGCATAAACATAACATCCAAAAATAATCACATCAACAAACATATTAGACACATGAATTTAACATGGTTCACCCAATCCTTGGGCTACGTCCACAACGATTGGCTTCTTATATTAGTATTCATGCAATAATCACCTCAGGCCTGCACACTACGCTTTCAAAAGATACAACATATTGTACTCCCCAAACCTACCTAATCTGTCTTTGATGCGAGCCTATCTCTGCAAATTCTAAGATATGCTCCTATTCTCGAAAGATATTCCCCAAAACCTCGAGCATAATTTTTTTTTGTCACTCATGAGGAGCCTAATCTCTTATTCTCAGGGGCCTAATCTTCCTCTCCCTTTACATATTTATACATATAAGTAGGGCTAAAAATCCTAATGGTTCATAACAAGTTATCCCCAAAACCATAATGGGTCATAACCATGTTTCCTACTTTTGCGTTGAACTGTTGCTTTTCCTGCTTTTGCACCGTATTTTTTCTTTTCCTACTTTTGCATTGAAAAATGTGCCCTTTCTACATGCTCTGGTCCTGTCTTTTACTCTTTCATTTGCTATGGTGCAACTCCCAAAACTTAGTTATTCTCATCCAAAATTCTTTTCCAACACCCACCTCTCTCTCTCTCTCTCCTTGTTGTTAGTCTCACTCTCACTCTCACTCTCCCTCTGCCCCTCTTTCTCTCTTTCTCCTTCTACCTCCCTCTCTATATCTCTCCATATCACTCTTGACCTCTCTTCTTCTCTTTGTGTCTCTCGCCTTCCCTACCCTTCTTTCACTACTCCCTCTCTCTACCCTATCCATTTATCTGTCCATATCACTCTCAAGCTCTCTTATACTCTTGTTGGATATTTCCCTCCCTCCCCTTATCTCCCTCTCCCCCCCTCTCTTTCTTTCATGTTCTCTTATCTCCCCCTCACTCTATTTTCCCCTCAATTTATAGCTCATTGTATCCCCCTCTGTTGGCATGTTTACAAGAAGAGCATGCTTTTCATTGATGGAAAGAACAACAACAACGATGAAAAACATACAAACAAGGAAGATCAACAGACAAACAGGCAAGGAAGAACAATAGCGATCGAAAGGTAAGATCGAAGCATTGATCCGACTCCATTTCGAAGTTTGGGCTATCGGGATTTCAGATACCGGGAGTTGAAGTGTCAAAACACTTCACCAAAGGAGTCCCGGAATCGCGAAATGCGAAATGACAAAATCCCGAAAGCAGGAGACAGTTTTGGATACTGGGATTTCGGATACCAGGAGTTGGGGATGTCAAGAACTCTTACTACAAGAGTCTTGAAGTCGCAAAAACCGAAGTCGCGAAATGCGAAATCGTGAAAAGTCAAAAACTCCATACTGGAGGTTCGGATACCGAGAGTTGGAGATGTCAAGGACTCTCACGACAGGAATCCCGAAGTTGCGAAGTGCGAAAAGCCGAAAAGTTGAGCTGACTCCATTTCGGAGTTTCGCAGACCGGGAGGTGGAGTTGTTAAGAACTCTCACGTCAAGAATGTCGAAATCGCGATGTGCGAAATCACAAAGAGATATGGACCGTCAAATCATCTACAGTGTGGACCATTGATCCGACTCCATTTTAGAGCTTCGAATATCGAGAGTTGGAAGATTCAAGTGAAGAGACTCTTCATCACAAGAGTCCTGAAGCGGTGAAATGCAAAATGCCGAAATCTTGAATCAGGGACAAGGAAGGCCCGTGAAGTGTCGAATTCATGACAAGATCTGGACCATTGGGTCCATAGGACACGTGAAGACAGATCGTCATTTCGCTGACTAAAAAGTCAAAGGAACAGGGTTCCCTAACCTCTCTAACTCGCAACAGGAATTCGCAACATGTGAAATCGCGAAAGGCCGAAATGCGAAATGCCGAAATGATCGGAGCTAGTGAAACCAAGATCCATTTCGGAGATTCGGATACCGGGACATGGAGCACCAAGAACTCATTGCCATAGGAATGTTGAAGTGTCGAAAAGAGAAATCGCGAAAGAACTATATGGATAAGCGCTTGGTCACCTCTCGTAGTCACATGGTCGAAGAGTTGTAGAGAAAAGCTTGAAGCGGCAAGCTCCTTTTTCAGAGTTTCGGAGATCACGACTTGGAGAGTTGAGATGCCACACAATAGGATTGTCGAAATGTCGAAATGCAAAACACGTTTTGGCTCAACCCGTGGTCACAACCATTGGTCACATCGGTGGAAGATGGAGGAAGGAGCTAGTGCAGACAAGCTCCATTTCAGAGTTTCGATGACCGGGACATGGATAATAACGACATCTTTACCACGGGGATCCTAAAATGCCGAAGTGAGAAGTGGAAAAATGAACGCAAGATTCAATGAAGTCAATTCAACGGTGCAGATGAATTTGAATAAGATCGGAGGGATATTGTTGCACTTCATAGTGTAACTGCTAGAAACAAATGATGGTTTCTGCCAGAGGATGAGCTCATCTATGACAGAGAAGACGAAGAGTCTCAACTGCTAGAGAAGCTGAGGAATCTCGATATAACACCCAGTGATGATGGATGCGTGGGTGAAACCACTAGAGAAGTTGAAGAGTTACCATGATGATCAGGCAAAGCACTCACAATGGGTAGGAGATGTAGAACAGAGAGAGACAATGTGGCACACAACATATGGGATAGCTGTGGAGGAGTGAAGTGGAGAAAACACCCCGATGTGGAGGAGATTGGGGGTGGAGAGGATGAAAGAGCAAGAAGCAGATTGCAGGCACAAGGTGCACAGAGACTATAAGAATGTTGAACAAAAAAAAAATGGAAGTTGTTGTTGGGTATGATTGAGGTGTGAAGGAGGCAGAGCACATCAATAGAAATGTACAGAAGGGGAATGGTGCGATGAAGGGACGTGGCGCATAGAGCATAAAAGGAAAAAGAACAGAAAGTGCAAGGAGTGTGCAGAAGACACTGATGCAGATAGAGAAGTGCAATGTAGCAGAATAGTGATGAGACCGGTAAGCCATTGAAGAACTTTATATCACTTTAATAAGTCATAATATCAAAGATTTATATTTCAGGGTGGTAGGGAGGTGCTAGGGAGGACTTTTGTCCTCAGAGGTTCAAGTGGGTGCTTGAACAAAGGGAGTTGTAGCATTCATCTGGTTACAGCCATAGAAACTAGGGTGGCATGGTGGTGCAAGGGAGAACTTTTGTTCTCTGTTATATAGGTTGGTGCTTGTGTGACTGGAATTTGGTGCTTCCATCCAGTTGGTGCTAGAAAACTTAGGGAGTTGGTGCTTCCTTCTAGTGGGTGCGAGAGAAACTAGGGAGTTGGTGCTTCCTTCTAGTTAGTGCTAGAGAATCCAGAGGGTTGGTGCTCTATGCAAGTAGCATCTTGCAAAACAAAGGTTGTAGCCTCATTATGAGTTGGTGCTCATATGTATGATAATGTAAAGAATGTACAGATTACTTATCATATAAATAAGAAGAGTTTTTTACCCTTTATGGGTTTCCTTAGGAAATATTTGTCTCTGTGTATCTCATATGTGTGAATGATGCTGAATGGTCTATTGCTTACTTCCATGCATTATTTTGATTGTCACTGAGTGATCTGGAAAGAGTTTAAAATAAGTGTTATTGTTTAAGCAAGGTTACAACTGATTCACCCCCCCCTCTCAGTTGTCCAACAATTGGTATCGGAGCCGACCCCTTTTATCTAAGGGTATCCTAGAGCTTAAACATGTCAAGCCATGAAGTAAATTCAACCAATAAGGCCCCTCTATTCAATGGAACAAACTTTGCCTTCTAGAAAGTTAGAATGAGAACCTACATAATGGATTTAGGTGTAGATGTCTGGGATGTGGTAGATACTAGTTATGTAAAGCCAGTTGTACTAGCTAATAAGGATGACAAGCTAGAATTTAGCTTCAATGCTAAGGCTATGAATGCTATCTTGAGTGGGCTTGTAGAAGCAGAATTTGTAAAAGTTATGCACCTAGGAACTGCCAAATAAATGTGGGACAAACTTATTAGCATTTATGAAGGTAAGGAGAAGGTAAAGGACACCAAGCTTCAAACCTACAGAATACAGTTTGAACAGCTGAAGATGAAAGAAGATGAAACTGTTGGAAAATACTTTCTAAGAGTAGAAGAAATGGTAAATGCAATGAAAGCACTTGGTGAAAAAATTGAGGAACCTTCTTTAGTTCATAAAATCTTGAAATCTCTCCCAGTTAGGTTCAATCTGAAGGTCTCTGCTATAGAAGAACTTCATGATCTAAAAACCTTGGAGTTTGATCAACCTCTAGGAAAATTGATTGCATATGAAATGAGAATAGTTAAAGATAAACCCACCTCTAGAGAAGCATCATTTAAGGAA
The DNA here is from genome assembly GCA_009831015.1 of Picea engelmannii. NCBI lineage: Eukaryota > Viridiplantae > Streptophyta > Pinopsida > Pinales > Pinaceae > Picea > Picea engelmannii. The sequence goes on from ML778223.1 coordinate 148,716, forward strand.
GACAAGAATGAGGATTTTGAGCCCGATGAAATTGAAGCAAAATTTGTGAAGAGACTGAAGAAGGGATTAGGCAAATACAAAGGCAAACTGCCTTTCAAATGTTTCAACTGTGGTAGGATAGGTCATTTTGCAAATAAATGTCCCCACAAAATAAAATATCAGACATGTGATGATGAGGAGAAGCACAAACACATAAATTTCTATAAAGAGAATAACTTTAAGAAGAAAAGTCTTTGAGTAAACAATGATGATGATCCTTTAGATGACGAAGACAATGACTCCTTTATTGAAGATAAACTAAATGAATTCATACTTATGGCCAAAGAGGATTATGATAATAAAATCACAGGAAGTGATGCTAATGAAGAAGAAGTTGTGGTTGACATGGAAGGAGAACTGATCAGTGCACTGGAAGAGATTGATAGAATAAAAATTAAGAACAGAAAGAAAACACAATTGCTGATACAGTTCGAGAAAGACAATAAAGAACCTGATGAAGACCTTGTCCTACTAAAAGTGGAATTAGAAGAGGCAAAGAAAATTGAAGACATTCTGAAATGACAGTTATCAGAAAAGAAGGCAAGATGTGAAGACTTAGAACAATAAGTAGTGAAAACTAGGAAAGAGATGGAGAAGTTTCAAGCCTTGTATAATCAGAATCTATCAAGTATCAAAGCCTCAGAAGGATTAGCCACCATTCTGAATCAACAAAGGAATCCAAAGCTGAAAATTGGTTTGGGTTATGAAGAGGGATCAAGTAGTGGTAAGCCAAGAAATGAAGAACCCATCAAGTTTGTCAAATCTACAACCAATGACAACAACAAACTTGCAGAAACAAAGGAAGACAACCAGCCGCCCAGGACAAGTAAAGGAAAAGGTGCCAGGACTAAATCTGTAGAACAAAGAAATAGTGCACTCCCTGCTGAAAGACGTCATCGGCATGGAAGAAATCGATTTTCTCAAAGAAGACAACCATTTTCCACGTACAAAGAATTTTTCTATGGCTATTGTTTCTACTGTTCTAACTTTGGTCACAAAGCTGTAAATTGTTTCTTAAGACTTAGACATGAGCAATTAAGGTTTCAAAGGAATAAATACTTTCCACAACAAATAATGATACAACCAAGTAACAAACCTTCACAGATTGCAAATTATCAAATTAAGTTTATAGGCATGCAACTAAGGAGGTCAAGAAATAATCAACAATCAATAAGTAAACAACGTTGCAACAATAATTTTGATGTATTGAACAATGAGATTGAATGCTACATATATCATAACTATGGACATAAATCTATTGACTGTCGATTAAGGAACTATGAACCATGATTGAATTCCCCTGTTTAAAATGTCGAGGTGTGGAAGAAGAAAGAAAGTGACAAGTGTGGATTAGTGTTGTCAGCTCAAAGAAAAATGAACCCTCGGTATATAGACAATGAATGCTCCAAACATATGAGGAGAGACAAAGGTAAGTTTCTATCTCTAAGTGAAAGAAAATCAGGAAACATAACCTTTGGAAATGATGCTCCAGGTAAAATAAAGGGTAAAGGGATGGTGAGTTTAAGTAATGGAAAAGGAAAAGCCCAAGATGTTCTACTTGTAGATGGGATGAAACACAATCTGCTCAGTGTAATTCAAATGTGTGACAGAGGATGTGAAGTGGTGTTCACATCCAAGGACTACAAGATAAAGTCTGTAAACTCAGGACAAGTGGTAGCCAAAGGCATAAGGACAGAAAATAATGTATATGTGCTGAAAGAAAATAGAGAAGAGTGTCATCTAAGAAAACATGATGAAATCTAGTTATGGCATAGGAGACTTGGACATCTAAACTTTGACCACTTAATCAAACTCAAAAATATCGAGGCAGTACAAGATCTTATGATAATATCAAAGCCCCAAGATTCAATCTGTAAACCCTGCCAAGTAGGAAAGCTAACCAGGACACAGTTTAAGTCCAACAACTTTACTTCAACAGAGAAACCGCTCCAACTAGTTCATATGGATTTATGTGGACCATCAAGGCAGGAAGGCACAGGGAAAGAAAACTACTTCATGCTGATTATTGATTATTACTCCAGACTTACTTCGGTTTCCTTTCTCAAGAGAAAAGATGAAGCTTTTGAGAAGTTTAAAATATTTAAGGATTTAATTGAGACTCAAATAGGCAAGAGGTTAAAGGCAGTAAGATCAGACCGAGGAGGGGAGTTTATTTCAAGTGACTTCAAGGAATTATGTGATAAGCATGGGATCAAGAGAGAATACACCATCCCAAGAACCCCACAACAAAATGTAGTAGTTGAGAGGCAAAACATAATAGTGCAGGAAATGGCCAGGTCAATGATGAATGAGAAGAACATTGGTCAAACCTATTGGGTAGAAGCAATACACACAACAGTCCATATTCTTAACAAATCCCACCTCAGACCACAAAGTGACAAGACACCTTATGAACTATGGTATGGCATACCTGCTTCAATTAAACACTTCAAAGTCTTTGGGAGTAAATGTTACATAAAGAATAATGATGAGAACCTTGGCAAATATGATGATAGGGTTGATGAAGGTATCTTCTTAGGGTATTCTACAAACATCAAAGGATACAGATTCTATAATAAAAGGCTGCATAAAATGGTTGACTGTATTGACGTAAAAGTTGATGAGGGAATTAGACCAAGAGAGGTGTACAGTAATGAGTCTTCTACAGAAGACACAACTAAGGCTGAAGATGAACAGGTCCAAGAATCAAAAAATGAAGACTCTAAATTAGATGAAGACACAAATACTGAGACATACTCAAATCAACAGACAACTTAAAATTCCTCCTCCAGAATCACTCAAAAGAATCATCCTGCAAGTCAGATAATTGGTGAAAAAGACAAAGGTGTACAAACCAAGAGAAAGCTAATCAAAAACATCGAACAATCACATATATCTTTCATATCCATGTTGGAACCCAAGAATTTTAATGAAGCTAGCAAAGATGATCGTTGGCTTAAAGCAATGAATGATGAACTTGATCAGATTGAGAAAAAAAATACGTGGGAGATGGTTCCTAGACCTGAAGGTAAAAATCTCATTGGCTCCAAATGGATCTTTAAGAATAAATTGAATGAGCAAGGACAAGTTGTCAGGAACAAAGCAAGATTGGTCTGTAAAGGGTATGCTTAGATAGAAGGACTGGATTTTGATGAAACATTTGCGCCTGTAGCAAGATTAGAAGCTATCCGAATGTTTCTTGCCTATGCTTGTCATAAAAGGTTTAAAGTATATCAAATGGATGTCAAGTCAACTTTTCTAAATGGAGATTTAAGTGAATAAGTATATATGGAACAACCATAAGGTTTCAAACTCTCTGATAATCCTAAATTAGTATGCAAGCTGAAGAAAGATTTATATGGGTTAAAGCAAGCCCCTCGAGCTTGGTATGACAAAATGGATACATATCTCAAAGACAAAGGGTTCAAGAGAGGAACAATTGATAACAATTTATTTATCAAAACAGAGGATAATGATCTTCTCATCGTATTGGTCTATGAAGATGACATCATATTCGGATGTAATAAGGATTCGTTGGTATAATGGTTTGCTTCTGCCATGGAGTCTGAGTTTGAAATGTCTATGATAGGTGAACTGTCATTTTTTCTTGGTCTGCAAATTACTCAGAGGTCTGAAGGGATGTTCATTTCTCAAGAAAAATATCTAAGAGAAATGTTGAAAAGATTTCAAATGGAAGACTCTAAACCTGTGGGCACACCTATGGTTACTGGATGAAAATTAAGTAAGGATGATGACTCACCTGATGTTGATCAAAGTTCATATAGATCAATGATCAATAGCCTGTTGTACATCACAATATCTCCCCCAGACATAATGCATGCTGTTGGAATGGTAGGAAGATATCAGTCTGCAACTAAACAGAGTCATTTTCTAGCTGTCAAAAGGATATTCGAGTATTTGAAAGAAACAATGACTTATGGTCTGTGGTATCCTAGAAATCAGAATTTTCAGTTAACTGCTTATTCAGATGCAGATTGGGAAAACTGTGTTGATGAGAGAAAAAACACTAGTGGAGGAGCATTCTTCTTGGGTGACTCATTAGTAGCATGGCTTAGTAAAAAGCAAGGTTCCATTTATTTATCAACTACAGAGGCAGAGTACATTGTTGCTACTACCTGTTGCACTCAAATATTATGGATGATTCAGACACTTGCAGACTTGGAGGTAAAACACGCTGCACTGATCCCAATCCATTGTGATAACACTAGTGCCATCATTGTGTCCAATAATCCTGTATTCCACTCCAAGACCAAGCATATTCCCATAAAATACCATTTTCTGAGAGAGTAGGTCACCAATCAGATTGTTTAGGTCCATTACATTCCGACCACAGAAGAAATTGCAGACATCTTTACTAAACCCCTAGCCAAGACACCATTTGAATATCTCTGATAGAAGCTGGGTGTCATCCCATCTCACATCTAAGAAAGTCAATCTTGTTAGGGGGAGTTTGTATTGGTTGAACATATGATACCTCCTAAACATGCTACAACAACTGAGGGGGAGCGTGTTTTCTTTGACATTGATGTCAAAGGGGGAGAAAAGGAGTGGTCCGGACCGGATGCTAGAGTTGGAGGTCCAAACAAATGAGTGCATCCGTTCAGGGTTTCCATCAATGCAAAAGGGGTAGATTGTTTCCATGTTTACAAGAAGAGTGTGCTTGTCATTGATGGCAAGAAAAACAACAACGATGACAAATAGGTAGACATGGAAGATCAGTGGACAGGAAGGCAAGGAAGAACAACAACGATCGAAAGGCAAGATCAAAGCATTGATCTGACTCCATTTCAGAGTTTCTGCTACTGGGATTTCGGATACTGGGAGTTGACGTGTCAAAACACTTCACCACAGGAGTCTCGGAATTGTGAAATGCGAAACGCTGAAATCCCGAAAATGGGAGATAGTTTCTGATACCGGGAGTTGGGGATGTCAAGAACTCTTACTACAGGAGTACCCAAGTTGTGAAACCTGAAGTCGCGAAATGCAAAATTGCGAAATGTCAAAGACTCCATACCAAAGGTTCGGATACTGAGAGTTGGAGATGTCAAGGAATCTCACGATAGGAATCCCGAAGTTGCGAAGTGCGAAAAGCTGAAAAGTTGAGATGACTCCATTTCGAAGTTTCACATACCAGGAGGTGGAGTTGTCAAGAAATCTCACGTCAATAATGCCGAAATCATGATGTGCGAAATCACGAAGAGATATGGAGCATCAAATCATCTAGAGTGTGGACTATTGATCAGAATCCATTTTGGAGCTTCAGATACTGGGAGTTGGAAGAGTCAAGTGATGAGACTCTTCATCACAAGAGTCCCGAAGCGGCGAAATGCGAAACGTCGAAATCCCGAATTAGGCACAAGGAAGGCCCGTGAAGTGTCAAATTCACGACAAGATCTGGACTATTGGGTCCATAGGATATGTGATGACAGATCGTCATTTCGTCAACTGCAAAGTCAAAGGAACGAGGGTTCCCTAACCTATCGAACTTGCAACAGGAATTCCTGACATGTGAAATCGCGAAAGTCCGTAATGCAAAATGCCGAAATGATCGAAGCTAGTGCAACAAAGCTCCATTTTAGAGCTTTGGATACCGGGACATGGAGCATCAAGAACTCATCGGCACAAGAACACTGAAGTGTTGAAAGGAGAAATTGTGAAAGCACTATATGGATAAGTGCTCGGACACCTCTTGTAGTCACATGGTCGAAGAGATGTAGAGAAAAGATTGAAGTGGCAAGCTCCAATTTTGGAGTTTCGGAGATCGCGACTTGGAGAGTCGAGATGCCACACAACAGGATTGCCAAAATGCCAAAATGCAAAACAGGTTTTGTCTTAGCCTATGGTCACAGCCATTGGTCACATCGACAGAAGATGGAGGAAGGAGCTAGTGCAGACAAGCTCCATTTCGGAGTTTCAGGGATCGAGACATGGAGAGTAATGAAATCTTTACCACGGGTATCTCGAAATGCCGAAGTGCGAAATGGAGAAATGAATGCAAGATTCAATGAAGTCAATTCAATGGTGTAGATGAATTTGAATAAGATCAGAGGGATATTGTTGCACTTCACAATGTAATTACTAGAAACAAATGATGGTTTCTGCCAGAGGATGAGATTGTATATGACAGAGAAGAAGAAGAGTCTCAACTGCCAGAGAAGCTAAGGAATCTCGATATAACACCTAGTGATGATGGATGCGTGGGTGAAACTGCCAGAGAAGCTGAAGAGTTACCATGATGATCAGGCAAAGCACTCACAATGAGCAGGAGATGCAGAACATAGAGAGGCAACGTGGAACATAGGAGATGGGATAGTTGTGGAGGAGTGAAGTGGAGAAAACACCCCGATGTGGAGGAGATTGGGTGGGGAGGATGCAAGAGAAAGAAACATATTACATGCACAAGGTGCACAGAGACTATAAGAATGTTGAACAAAGAAGAAATGGAAGTTGTTGTTGGGTGTGATTGAGGTGTGAAGAAGGAGGCAGAGCACAGTAGCAGAAATGTACATAAGGGGAGTGGTGCGATGAAGGGACGTGGCGCAGAGAGAATAAAAGGAAAAAGAACAGAAAGCACAAGGAGTGTGCAAAAGACACTGATGTAGACAGAGAAATGCAATGTAGTAGAAAAGTGATGAGATTGGTAATCCATTGAAGAACTTTATATCACTGTAATAAGTTATAATAGCAAAGATTTATATTTCAGGATGGCAGGGAGGTGCTAGGGAGGACTATTGTCGTCAGAGGTTCAAGTGGGTGCTTGAACAAAGGGAGTTGTAGCTTCCATCTGGTTACAGCTAGAGAAACCAGAGTGGCAATGTGGTGCAAGGGAGAAATGTTGTTCTCTGTTATACAGGTTGGTGCCTGTGTGACTAGAAGTTGGTGCTTCCATCCAGTTGGTGCTGGAACACTTAGGGAGTTGGTGATTCCTTCTAGTGGGTGCTAGAGAAACCAGGGAGTTAGTTCTAGAGAATCCAGAGAGTTGGTGCTCTCTGTAAGTAGCAGGTTGCAAAACAAAGGTTGTAGCCTCATTATGAGTTGGTGCTCATATGTATGATAATGTAAAGAATGTGCAGATTACTAATCATATAAAGAAGAAGAGGTTTTTACCCTTTATGGGTTTCCTCAGGAAATATCTATCTCTGTGTATCTTATATGTGTGAATGATGTTGAATGGTCTATTGCTTACTTCCCTACATTATTGTGATTGTCACTGAGTGATCTAGAAAGAGTTTAAAATAAGTATTATTGTTTAAGCAAGGTTACAACTGATTCACCACCCCCCCCCCCTTAAGTTATCCAACAATTGGTATTAGAGCCGACCCCTTTTATCTAAGGGTAGATCCTAGAGCTTAAACATGTCAAGACATGAAGGAAATTCAACCAATAAGGCCCCTTTGTTCAATGGAACAAACTTTGCCTTCTGGAAAGTTAGAATGAGAACCTACATAATGGCTTTATGTGCAAATGTTTGGGATGTGCTAGATACTGGTTATGTAAATCCAGTTTTACTAGCTAATAAGGATGACAAGCTAGAATTTGGATTCAACGTTAAGGCTATGAATGCTATATTGAGTGGGCTTTTAGAAGAAAAATTCATAAAAGTTATGCACCTAGGAACTGCCAAAGAAATGTGGTACAAACTCATTAGCAGTTATGAAGGTAATGAGAATAGTTAAAGATAAACCCACCTCCAGAGAAGCATCATTTAAGGCAGACAAGAATGAGGATTCTGAGCCTGATGAAATTGAAGCAAAATTTGTGAAGAGACTGAAGAAGGGATCGGGAAAATACAAAGGTAAACTGCCTTTCAAATGTTTCAACTGTGGTAGGATAGGTCATTTTTCAAATAAATGTCCCCACAAAAGAAAGGATCAGACATGTGATGATGAGGAGAAGCACAAACACAGATTTTTTTTTAAAGAGAATAACTTTAAGAAGAAAAGTCTTTGTGTAAACAATGATGATGATCCTTCAGATGATGAAGACAATGAATCCTCTATTGAAGATAAACTAAATGACTTCATACTTATGGACAAAGAGGATTATGATAATAAAAGCACATGAAGTGATGCTAATGAAGAAGAAGTTGTGGTTGACATGGAAGGAGAACTGATCAGTGCACTGGAAGAGATTGACAGACTAAGAATTAAGAACAGAAAGAAAAGACAATTGATGATACAGTTCGAGAAAGACAGTAAAGAACCCGATGAAGACCTTTTCCTACTAAAAGTGGAATTATAAGAGGTAAAGAAAATCGAAGACATTCTGAAACGACAGTTATCAGAAAAGAAGGCAAGATGTGAAGCCTTAGAACAAGAAGTAGTGAAAACTAGGAAAGAGATGGAGAAGTTTCAAGCCTTGTATAATCAGAATATGTCAAGTATCAAAGCCTCAGAAGGATTAGTCACCATTCTGAATCAACAAAGGAATCCAAAGATGAAAACTGGTTTGGGTTATGAAGAGGGATCAAGTAATGGTAAGCCAAGAAATGAAGAACCCATCAAGTTTGTCAAATCTACAACCAATGACAACAACAAATCTGCAGAAACAAAGGAAGACAACCAACTGCCCAGGATGAGTGAAGGAAAAGGTGCCAGGACTGAATCTGTAGAACAAAGAAATAGTGTGCTCCCTGCTGAAGGACATCATCAACATGGAAGAAATTAATTTTCTCAAAGAAGACAACCATTTTCCAGGTACAAAGAATTTTTCTATGGCTACTGTTTCTATTGTTCTAACTTTGGTCACAAAGCTGTAAATTGTTCCTTAATACTTAGACATGAGAAATTAAGGTTTCAAAGGAATAAATACTTGCCACAACAAAGAATGATACAACCAAGTAACAAACCTTTACAGATTGCAAATTGCCAAATTAAGTTTAGAGACACGCAACTAAGGAGGTTAAGAAATAATCAACATTCAATAAGTAGACAACGTTGCAACAATAATTTTGACTTATTGAACAATGAGATTGAATGCTACATCTATCATAACTATGGACATAAATCTGTTGACTGTCGATTAAGGAACTATGAACCAGATTTGAATTCCCCTGCTGAAAATGTCAATGTGTGGAAGAAGAAAGAAAGTGACAAGTTTGGATTAGTGTTGTCAGCTCAAAGAAAAACGAACCCTTGGTATATAGACAGTGGATGGTCCAAACATATGATGGGAGACAAAGGTAAGTTTCTATTCCTAAGTGAAAGAAAATCAGGAAATGTAACCTTTGGAAATGATGCTCCAGGTAAAATAAAGGGTAAAGGGATGGTGAGTTTAAGTAATGGAAAAGGAAAAGCCCAAGATGTTCTACTTGTAGATGGGATAAAACATAATCTGCTCAGTGTAAGTCAAATGTGTGACAGAGGATGTGAAGTGGTGTTCACGTCCAAGGACTACAAGATAAAGTCTGTAAACTTAGGACAAGTGGTGGCCAAAGGCATAAGGACAGAAAATAATGTATATGTGCTAAAATAAAATAGAGAAGAGTGTCTTCTAAGAAAACATGATGAAAGCTAGTTATGGCATAGGAGAATTGGAAATCTAAACTTTGACCACTTAATCAAACTCAAAAATCTCGAGGCAGTAAAAGATCTTCCAAGAATATCAAAGCCCGAAGATTCAATGTGTAAACCCTGCCAAGTAGGAAAGCTAACCAGGACATAGTTTAAGTCCAAGGGATTTACTTCAATAGAGAAACCACTCCAACTAGTTCATATGGATTTATGTGGACCATCAAGAAAGGAAGGCACAGGGAAATAAAACTACTTCATGCTGATTATTGATGATTACTCCAGACTTACTTGGGTTTCCTTTCTCAAGGAAAAAGCTAAAGCTTTTGAGAAGTTTAAAATATTTAAGGCTTTAACTGAGACTCAAACATGCAAGAGGTTAAAGGCAGTAAGATCAGATCGAGGAGGAGATTTTATGTCAAGTGACTTCAAGGAATTCTATGATAAGCATGGGATCAAGAGAGAATACACCATCCTAAGAACTCCACAACAAAATGGAGTAGTTGAGAGGAAAAACAGAACAGTGCAGGAAATGGCCAGGTCAATGATGAATGAGAAGAACATTGGTCAAACCTACTGGTTAGAAGCAATACACACAACAATCCGTTTTCTTAACAAATCCCCCCTCAGACCACAAAGTGACAAGACACCTTATGAACCGTGGTATGGGAGACTTGCTTCAATTAAACACTTCAAAGTCTTTGGGAGTAAATGTTACATAAAGAATAATGATGAGAACCTTGGCAAATATGATGACAGGGTTGATGAAGGTATCTTCTTAGGGTATGCTACAAACAATAAAGGATACAAATGCTATAATAAGAGGCTGCATAAAATGGTTGATTGTATTGACGTAAAAGTTGATGAGGGAATCACAACAAGAGAGGTGTACAGTAATGAGTCTTCTATAGAAGACACAACTAAAGTTGAAGATGAATAGGTCCAAGAATAAAAAAATGAAGACTCTGAATCAGATGAAGACACAGATACTCAGACAGACTCAAATCAAGAGACAACTTAAAATTCCACCTTCAGAATCACTCAAAAGAATCATCCTGCAAGTTCGATAATTGGTGAAAAAGACAAAGGTGTACAAACCAGGAGAAAGCTAATAAAAAACACCGAACAATCACATATAGCTTTCATATCCATGCTGGAACCCAAGAATTTTAATGAAGATAGCAAAGATGACCGTTGGCTTAAAGCAATGAATGATGAACTTGATCAGATTGAGAAAAACAATCTGTGGGAGATGGTTCATAGACCTGAAGGTAAAAATGTCATTGGCTCCAAATGGATCTTTAAGAATAAATTGAATGAGCAGGGACAAGTTGTCAGGAACAAAGCAAGATTGGTCTGTAAAGGGTATGCTCAGATAGAAGGACTGGATTTTGATGAAACATTTGCACCCGTAGCAAGATTAGAAGCTATCAAAATGTTTCTTGCCTATGCTTTTCATAAAAGGTTTAAAGTCTATCAAATGGATGTCAAGTCAGCTTTTCTAAATGGAGATTTAAGTGAAGAAGTCTATATGGAACAACCAGAGGGTTTCAAATTGTCTGATAATCCTGACTTAGTATGCAAGCTGAAGAAAGATTTATATGGGTTAAAACAAGACCCTCGAGCCTGGTATCACAGAATGGATACATATTTCAAAGACAAAGGGTTCAAGAGAAGAACAATTGATAACAATCTGTATATCAAAACAAAGGATAATGATCTGCTCATTGTATTGGTCTATGTAGATGACATCATCTTCGGATGTAATAAGGATTCGTTGGTACAATGGTTTGCTTCTGCCATGGAGTCTGAGTTTGAAATGTCTATGATAGGTGAACTGTCATTTTTTCTTGGTTTGCAAATTACTCATAGGTCTGAAGGGATGTTCATTTCTCAAGAAAAATATCTAAGAGAAATGTTGAAAAAATTTCAAATGGAAGACTCTAAACCTGTGGGCACACCTATGGTTACTGGATGCAAATTAAGTAAGGATGATGACTCACCTGATGTTGATCAAAGTTCATATAGATCAATGATCGATAACCTGTTGTACATCACAACATCTCGCCCAGACATAATGCATGCTATTGGAATGGTAAAAAGATATCAATCTGCACCTTAACATAGTCATTTGCTAGCTGTCAAAAGGATATTCAGGTATTTGAAACAAACAATGAATTATGGTCTGTGGTATCCCATAAATCAGAATTTTCAGTTAACTGCTTATTCAGATGCAGATTGGGCAAACTGTGTTGATGAGAGAAAAATAACTAGTGGAGGAGCATTCTTCCTGGGTGACTCATTAGTAGCATGGATTAGTAAAAAGCAAGGTTCCATTTATTTATCAACTACAGAGGCAAAGTACATTGCTGCTACTACCTGTTGCGTTCAGATATTATGGATGATTCAGACACTTGCAGACTTGGAGGTGAAATACGTTGCACTGATCCCAATCCATTGTGATAACACTGGTGCCATCAGTGTGTCCAAGAATCCTGTATTCCACTCCAAGACCAAGCATATTCCCATAAAATACCATTTTTTGAGAGAGCAGGTCACCAATCAGATTGTTCAGGTACATTACATTCCGACCACAGAACAAATTGCAGACATCTTTACTAAACCCATAGCCAAGACACCATTTGAATATCTCCGACAGAAGCTGGGTGTCATCCCATCTCACATCTAAGAAAGTCCATCCTGTTAGGGAGAGTTTGTATTGGTTGAACATATGATACCTTCTAAACATACTGCAACAAATCAGGGGGAGCGTGTTTTCTTTGACATTGATGTCAAAGGGGGAGAAAAGGAGTGGTCCGGACCAGATGCTATAGTTGGAGGTCCAAACAAATGAGCACAACCATTCAGGGTTGCAATCAATGCCAAATGGGGGAGATTGTTGCCATGTTTACAAGAAGAGTGTGCTTTTCATTGATGGCAAGAACAACAACAATGATGAAAAACAGGAAGACAAGGAAGATCAGCAGACAGGCAGACAATGAAGAACAACAACGATCAAAAGGCAATATTGATGCGTTGATCCGACTCCATTTCGGAGTTTTAGCTACCGGGATTTCGGATACGGGGAGTTGAAGTGTCAAAACACTTCACCACAAGAGTCCTGGAATCGCGAATGCAAAACGCCGAAATCCCGAAAGAAAGAGACAGTTTCGGATACCAGGATTTCGAATACCGAGAGTTGGGGATGTTAAGAACTCTTACTACAGGAGTCCCGAAGTCACGAAACCTGAAGTCATGAAATGAAAAATCGCAAAATGTCAAAGACTCCATACCGGAGGTTCAGATACCGGGAGTTGGATATGTCAAGGACTCTCACAAAAGGAATCTTGAAGTTGCGAAGTGAGAAAAGCCAAAAAGTTGAACTAACTCCATTTCAGAGTTTTGTAGACTGGGAGGTGGAGTTGTCAAGAACTCTCACGTCAAGAATGTCGAAATTGTGATGTGCGAAATCACGAAGAGATATGGACCTTCGAATCATCTAGAGTGTGGACTGTTGATCCGACTCCATTTCAGAGCTTTGGATACCAGGAGTTTTAAGAGTCAAGTGATGAGAATCTTCATCACAAGAGTCCCGAAGCGGCAAAATGCAAAATGCCAAAATCCCGAATCAGGCACAAGGAAAGCCCATGAAGTGTCGAATTCACGAGAAGATCTGGACTGTTGGGTCCATAGGACACGTGACGACAGATCGTCATTTCGTCTACTGCAAATTCAGAGGAACATGGTTCCCTAACCTCTCGAACTCGCAACAGGAATTCACGACATGCGAAATCGCGAAAGGCCGAAATTCAAAATGCCGAAATGATCAAAGCTAGTGCAACCGAGCTCCATTTCAGAGCTTTGGATACCGGGACATGGAGCATCAAGAACTCATTGCCACAAGAATGTTGAAGTGACGAAAAGAGAAATCTCTAAAGCACTATATGGATAAGCGCTTGGTCACCTCTTGTAGTCACATGGTCGAAGAGCTGTAGAGAAAAATCTTGAAGCAACAAGCTCCTTTTTCGGAGTTTCGGAGATCGTGAATTAGAGAGTCGAGATGCCACACAACAGGATTGCCAAAATGATGAAATGAGAAACACGTTTTGGCTTATCCTGTGGTCACAACCATTGGTCACATTGGTGGAAGATGGATGAAGGATCTAGTGCAGACAAGCTCCATTTCAGAGTTTCGGGGATCGGGACATGGAGAGTAATGAAATCTTTACCACAGGGATCCCGAAATGCTGAAGTGCGAAATGGCGAAATGAACGCAAGATTCAATGAAGTCAATTCAACGGTGCATATGAATTTGAATAAGATCAGAGGGCTACTGTTGCACTTCACAGTGTAACTTCTAGAAACAAATGATGGTTTCTACTAGAGGATGAGCTCGTCTATGAAAAAAAAGATGAAGAGTCTCAACTTCCAGAGAAGTTGAGGAATCTTGATATAACACTCAGTGATGATGGATGTGTGGGTGAAACCGCCAGAGAAGCTGAAGAGTTACCATGATGATCAGGCAGAGCACTCACAATGGGCAGGAGATGTAGAACAAAGAGAGACAACATGGAACATAGGAGATGGGATAGCTGTGGAGGAGTGAAGTGGAGAAAACACCCCGATGTGGAAGGGATTGGGGGTGGAGAGGATGTAAGAGCAAGAAGAAGATTGCATGCACAAGGTGCACAAAGACTATAAGAATGTTGAACAAAGAAGAAATGGAAGTTGTTGTTGGGTGTGATTGAGGTGTGAAGAAGGAGGCAGAGAGCAGCAGCAAAAATGTACAGAAGGGGAATGGTGCAATGAAGAGACATGGCACAGAGAGCATAAAAGGAAAAAGAATAGAAAGCGCAAGGAGTGTGCAGAAGACATTGATGCAGACAAAGTAGTGCAGTGTAGCAGAATAGTGATGAGACCGGTAAGCGATTGAAGAACTTTATATCACTGTAATAATTCATAATAGCAAAGATTTATATTTCAGGGTGGTAGGGAGGTGCTAGGGAGGACTATTGTCCTCAAAGGTTCAAGTGGGTGCTTGAACAAATGGAGTTGTAGCTTCCATCTGGTTGCAGCCATAGAAACCAAGGTGGCAGGGTGGTGCAAGCGAGAACTATTTTTCTCTATTATATAGGTTGGTGCTTGTGTGACTGGAAGTTGGTGCTTCCATCCAGTTGGTGTTGGAACACTTAGGGAGTTGGTGCTTCCTTCTAGTGGGTGCTAGAGAAACCAGGGAGTTGGTGCTTCCTTCTAGTTGGTGCTAGAGAATCTAGAGAGTTGGTGCTCTCTGGAAGTAGCAGATTGCAAAACAGAGGTTGTAGCCTCATTATGAGTTGGTTCTCATATGTATGATAATGTAAAGAATGTACATATTACTTATCATATAAAGAAGAAGAGGTTTTTACCCTTTATGGGTTTCCTCAGGAAATATCTGTCTCTGTGTATCTCATATGTGTGAATGATACTGAATGGTCTATTTATTACTTCCCTGCATTATTTTGATTATCATTGAGTGATCTGGAAAGAGTTTAAAATAAGTATTATTGTTTAAGAAAGGTTACAACTGATTTAGCCCCCCTCTTAGTTGTCCAACACCCTCAATATCTCTCCTGTACTCTCCCCCCATTTATCTCTGTATATCTCTCTACCCCCACTTCCCTCTGTCTCCCCCATTCCTCTCACACTCAGTCTCACTCTCTCTCTCTCCCCCTTCCTCCAACTATCTCTCCTCTCTCTCTCTCTCTCTCATACATCTACCCCTATCTCCCCCTCACTTTGTATCCCACTTCCTTTCTCTCTCCTACTCTTCCCCCCTTTCTCTCTTTACATATGTATAACCTCCTCTCCTCTCTCTCTCTCCCCCCTTTCTTTTTCTCCCTCTCCCTTCCTCTCACACACTCAAACACTCCCTGTCCACCCCACTCTCTTTCTTTCTCTCTCCCCCTCTTACACTCACACATTCTCTCTCTACCCCCTCCTCCTCCCTCTCTCCCACTATCTCTCCTCTATTTCTCTCCTACATCTACCACCTCTTTATCTCTCTCTACACTGTTAATATCACTCTCTCTCTACCCCTATTTCTCTCTCTGATCCAGGGGATCAAATTTTGCTCAAAATTTCAAAGTGCTCGGAATCGCTTCAAATCGAACAAGATGTTCAACAAAACAGGTTTTCCAACAGAGGAAGAACACCTTCAGTAACCACTCACATAACCAGATCAAAGATCAACACACCGATGTTTTCACGTGGTAAAACCCCTACGGGGAAACATCCACGGCCCCAACCAACGCGGCCACTTGGAGCAGTTTATTAAT
>ML778223.1:175565-192053 GCA_009831015.1 Picea engelmannii
TTTCAAGGCCTATTATTAGTGCTTCAGTTATTCTTAAGCATAGTCCTATCATGCATGAGAGTTATGTTGAGCAATATGCTTTAGATACTGATTTTAAAGAAGTATATGAGACTTTGTGTCATTCTAACTATGTTGAGGAATTGAATTACCATGTGCATGATAATCTTTTGTATCATCTTCACAAGCTATGTATTCCACAAGGTGAAAGAATCAACATAATAAGAGAAGCCCATTCTTCTCTTCTTGCTGGTCATTTTGGTGTAGGCAAGATAGTGGCTAATTTGCAAAGGTATTGTTATTGGCCTAAAATGAATGAAAGTGTTTTGAGATATGTTCGAGGATGTTCGTTATGTGCCACAAGCAAACCTAACAATCAAAAGTTGGGTTTGTATACTCCACTTCCGGTTCCTTCTCGTCCCTGGGAAAGTATTTCTATGGACTTTGTAGGAGGTCTACCTATGTCTAGACGAAATCATGATTATCTTTATATTGTGGTTGATCGATTTAGCAAAATGTGTATTTTGATGCCTTGTAAGAAGCAGGTTACAGCTGAACAAACGACACAAATGTTCTTTCAAAATGTTTGGGTGCATTTTGGATTTCCTAAATCCATTATTTATGATCGGGATTCTCGATTTGTTGGAAGTTTTTGGTCGAGTTTATGGGCACTCATGGACACCAAACTGAAAAAGAGAACAACTTTTCATCCGCAAACCGATGGTCATACATAAGTGGTAAATAGAACAATGGTGCATCTTCTTCATGGTTATTGTAGCAAGCATCCTAAACTTTGGGATGAGCATTTACACTACATTCAACATGCTTACAATCGAGCTAAGCACTCTTCGACTCAAACGTCGCCATTTGAAGCATGTTTTGGCTATTTGCCCAAATCTCCTTTAGATTTTATCTTTGGAAAGGATATTGCTATTGATGGTCAATATGACATTGATAGGGCAGAAAAGTTCATTGAACAAATTCATTCGATACATCAAATGGTGCAAGAGCAGTTGGAAAAGAGTCAAGCCAAGTACAAGATGAGACATGACAAGCATTGAGTTGATCACAATTTCCAAGTTGGTGATGAAGTTTGGCTTTACATTAGTAAGGAGAGGCTTAAAGGAGAAGGTAAAAAATTGAAACCAATTCGATATGGTCCTTTTAAGATTATTGATAAGATTGGTAACAATGCCTTCCGTTTAGATTTGCCTCCTTATATGCAAATGTATGCAGTTGTTAATGTTGAGAATTTGAAATTGTATGAGCCTCCTTTGATTGATGATCAAGGAGAACATGTTCAAATTTCTTCTATAGATGATTTTCCCCTAGAATATCTTACAGAACTGCATGAAGACACAATCCTTGATTGGAGAATGCGAACTTCAAAACAAGGAAATGTGGAGTATCTTCGAGTTTGTCTTAAAGGTACAAATCCAAGAAAAGCCAAGTGGATTGAGGTTGGAAAGGTGAGGGAGCTATACCCTCATCTTCAAATAGATTGAAAATAGTCTTTTGGAGGTCCAAAAGCTTTTCAATGGGGAGGTGTGATCCAGGGGATCAAATTTTGCTCAAAACTTCAAAGTGCTCAGAATTGCTTCAAATTGAATGGGAGCATAGGTCTTGTCGTTACGAACCCAACGCAACTTGTTTGGGTTCAAACGAACGTCGGGAGTGAGAGATATCACGTTCTGTTCAAAACGACAAACAGGCAAAAAAAAGGGATGCTGACTGTACAGTTCGTACGGATGCTGACGTGGCAGTCCGTACGACACGTGGCAGGGATAAGTGGCGGATAGTTGGCAGATGTGGATGAATGATATTGTGACACATGGCAGTTTTTGGTTGGTTGTATGGTGCCACGTGGCCCAGTCATGGGCTGCCACGTGGCACCCTGTTATTGGTTGCTTATATAAAATTTATTTGGAGTCCATTGGATTTGACCCCGTGACCTCCACCCACATGTATAACCTTTGCAAAGTTTGCACTGCCAATGAGCCCCACCATATTCCTTATTATGTATATGGTTTAATATAAATTTAAGTTTGAGTTTTTGTGTGTTGGCGCGGGGGTCCGGGCTGGGGCTTAGCCCCAACCCCTGATCGCATATATAGTTGCCATATGACCATATGTTATACCGTATGTGTGCGCAATTTGAATTTGGAATTCGATTCAAACGGTTAAACAAATCAACGCCTGCCACTTGTCACGACCACACTTGCTCTTTAAGTCTTGGCCCTTTTTCTTTAAACACGCGGTCACATGGGTCACACGACCACAACCTTGGCGGTTAGGGGCTAGGCGCGCCCATAACCGTCCTACAGTTTGCACGGTTTGTGTAGTTGTGCCCGGTGCTAGGTTTTAACGCATAAAAACACGTGGGGGCTAGGTTGAGGCAACAAGGGTGCATTTTGGCGATCCAGAGACAACAAGTTTGAAGGGGAACTTCCAGGAAGCCTATCTTCTTCAATTTTTGGCCAAACGAGGTGTCGAAAAAGCCCAGCTAGGGGTTTTTGGACGTTCTGAAGCCATTGGAGCTGTCTATTTGGAATTTTGAGCATTGTAAAGCACATATTTGAGCACTTTGAGAAAATAATACAAATGATCCAATGGAAGCTGGACCAGGAGATGTAGCCCAAGAGAGGGGTGAACTCCTTTATCATTTGTTGTGTTATGTGTTTTTTGTTCACTGTTTATTGCTACTGTTATATGCATCTTGAATGAGTAATTTCTATAAAAGTTGTGTTGCAAAATTGATCCATTTTCATTTTAACACATGAATTAAATCTTGCAAATAATTTCAAGAATACAAGTCTTCTTCATTTTTAGATCACTCTCCCTCCCTACCTCTTTATATTTTCCCCTAGTTCTACCTCCCTCTCTCTCTATCCATATTACTCTTTCCCTCTCTTCTAGTCTTGATTTCTCTCTCCATCCTCCCCTTCTCTCCCTCCTCCCTCTCTCTCTACTCTCTCTCTCTCCATCTCACTTTCAACCTCTCTTTTTCTCTACCCCTCTTCTCTCTTTACCTCTTGCATATAACCCACCCTTCTCGCAAACCATATCCCCCTCCCTTTCTCTTCTCCACTCTCCCCCCTTTCTCTCTTTTCCTCTATCTACCCCACTTCTCTCTCTCTCTCTAATACCATTCTCTGTCTCCCTCTCCCTTACTCTCACACACTCTCTTTGTCTTCCTCTCTTCCCCCCTCACACTATATTTCTACCCCTCTCTTCACCCCCCCTCTCTTTCTTCCTCTCCCCCCCTCACACTATATTTCTTCCTCTCTCTCCACCCCCCTCTCTGCCTTCCTCTCTCTAACTGTCACACTCTCATACACTCTCTCTCTACCCCCCCTCTATGTATTCTTCTCTCTCCCTCTCAGACTCCCACACACTATAGCAAGTTTGGTACATCATAAGGCAAGAAATGGCCTTGACCTACACATGTTAAGACCTAGACCTAGACATAGAAAGACCTAGACCTAGATCTAGAGCATAGACCATGACCTAGAACATAGACCATGACCTAGAACATAGACCATGAACTAGACACATACAATCACCATGACGTAGTCCATGACATAGACCTAGAGTTAGACCTGGACCATGACATAGACCTAGAGCTAGAGTTAGACCATGACCTAGACCTATACCATGACCATGAGCTATACCATGACATAGATATTGACCTAGACCATGACCTAGACCCCCTAGATCCATTTAATCCTAGGCATAACCTATACTCAACCCTTGATCCCCTCCACACTCGATCCCTAAGTGCACTTTGCATATACCTCTTGTTAAATGCCCCACAACCCTTGCACCCACATCTTGGTGCTCTAACCATTGCTCCATGCTTTAAAACAATTTTAATCCTAAGCCCTTAGGTTGGGTTCTCATCCTTTCCCAGTAGGAATGCTTGCGCATTCCTAGAACATGCACGTGCTTTATTAAGAATGCATTATAGGAACACATGCACGTTCTTGTTGAGAAATTTTATGTGTCAAGAACACTCCTCAACCTCTTCTATCTCAAAGGGAAGGCATGGAATGATACAGAAAGTCAAGGCAAGGGAAGGCATGGAAAGGCAAGGCATGGTGTGGAATGAAATGGGAAGGAAAGGAAAGGCACAACAAAATTGAGGTGTGTGCCAACGATGTTATTAAAAATGAAAAATGGTAGGGATGGGACTCAAAGCATGGGACGAAAAATTTTGTTCCTAAAATCAAAATTAAATTAATTTGAAGTCTGACAAGTGGGTGACAAAAACAATTAAAAGAAAATAGGGCAGAGCATATAGAATAAAATGAAAGAGTTGAGAGGAGATAAGAGCATTGGTTCTTTAGTCTGGGAGAAAGAGAGGAGAAATAAATCCAAGCATAGAGGAGAATAGAGCATTGGTTCGCTAGGTGGTGGAGGTTGGTAGGTATCATAATTTGTTTTATTTATTGATAAAATATTTTACCAAAAACATGAGTGAGTTTTTCTTTATTATTTCATTCGTAGATGTCAAAGAAATCCAAAGGTCTTCTAAAGGCAAGGCAGGGCTCACAATGAATAAATGATATATGCAACAGAGAAATGTAGTCTTGCATGTAATGCGAGTGTTAAGTTTTTCTTCTTCTTCCAATGGAGTACTTATACAAGTACTTATATGAACATGACCATGACCTAGACCATGAACTAGACCTAGACCATGACCTATATCTTGACCTAGACCATGACCTAGACCCCCCTAGCTCCACCTAAGCCTAGGAATAACCTATACTCTACCCTTAACCCCCTCCACACCCAAGCCCTAAGTGCAGTATGCCTATACCTCTTGTTTAATAATGATATTTTTGGATATGAATGTTCACCTGTATGGTTTAAAAATGACTTCAAATGGTTTAATGATGATTATGGTACATTGATTCTGCTTTTTTATTTTAATATAAGCATAATATTTTAGTGGATTTGATATCCTTTATATGTAATATTTATCCTTCTTTGAATGTTTTTCTTAATTCATTTTTAAATAATTTTGTCTTTCACATTTCTTACCTTTTTGGTTATTTGATTTGATTTGACTGTTAGGTTTTCTCATGCCTCTCTGTGATTTCCCATTGTTTGATTTTATATTATCAAAGACCCATGATTGCAATTTTTTCTTATGAGATTGGCATAGATTATGTATTACTGGAACACTTATCTATTTGTACGTTCTTCAAGATTATACTATTTTAATTAGCCATTTATAGTCTGGTAACAAGCGTAAAAGGTTAAATTTACTTGATTTTGTATTGTTCATAATAAGTGTTTGATATTCCCTAGATTATGTACAATGAAACAGTTATATATCTATACTCTCTCACACACACTCTCTACCCCTGTCTTCCCTCCTCTCCCCCTCTCTCCCACTATCTCTCCTCTCTCTCTCTCTCCTACATATACCATCTCTCTCCCACCTCTCTCTCTTTACCCCTCGTCTTGGTCTTCCTCTCCCACCCTCTCAAACTCTCAAACAATCCATCTCTACCCCCTTCTCTCCTTACCTCTTGCATCTAACCCTTTCTCTCTCGCTCCTTGTACCCCCCTCCCTCTCTCTCCCACACTCTTCCCACCTTGCTCTCTTTTATTCTATCCAACCCCCCTTCCCTNCTCTCTCTCTCTCTCTCTCTCTCTCTCTCTCTCTCTCTCTACCTCTATCCCCCCTCTCTGTCTCCCTCTCCCTCACTCTCACGCACTCTATTTGTCCTCCCCTCTCCCTCTCTCACACTCTCTTTCTTCCTCTCTCTCCACCACCCCTCTCTAAATCACAAGGAAAGAAATGAACTTAATCTAGACATGTTAAGATGTAGACCTACACCTAGACATAGCAATACCTAGACATGGAAAGACCTAGACCATGACCTAGACCTATATGATGACCATGACACAGACCATGACATAGACCTAGAGCTAGAGCTAGAACATGACATAGACCTAGAGCTAGAGCTAGACCATGACATAGAGCTAGATATAGACTTAGCCCATGACCTAGACCATGACCTATATCTTGACCTAGACCATGAATTAGACCCCCCTAACTCCATCTAAGCCTAGGTATAAACTATACTTGACCCTTAACCTCCTCCACACTCGAGCCCTAAGTGCACTATGCATATAACTCTTGTTAAAGGCCTCACAAGCCTTGCACCCACATCACCCACATCTTGGTGCTCTAACCATTTCTCTATGCTTCAAAACAATTTCAATCCTAAGCCCTTAGGTCCTAGTTGTCCCCAAACCCATATACATCTTTATTCATATAGATTTTTGGTATATAATAAATGTTATATCCATTGCATTAAGAGCGTACACGTGCTCTTGTGACTTGAAATCCTTGTGAATGTGCAGATCGAGGATCAATAAAAGTAGAGATTGGTTTTCATGGGTGGTTGTTGTCCAGATCGAGGATCAATAAAAATAAACATGAGTTGTTGTTTTGATATACCCTAGTCTCCAACTTGCTTTCTATCCAATCCAGTGTTGTAATGCTCAAACATTATTGCCCTATATTCAGAAATAGAAGTCAATTTCCCTTGGGCACTTGCAATGGACCTCACAATGATGTCCAATGAAGTGGCCAATGACTCTATTATTGGTTCTCTTGTGCCTCTTAATTGATTTACAAGTGTTCTTAATGTGTCCAACTGCTCATCAATTTGGGTGTTTATGTTGGGTAGTTGTGGTGGGTTGGGGTTTTCCTCACCTTGGTCTATTGGTTGTCAGTTTACATTGTCTCCGGGTTCCATTTTATAATATATGCTACATTTTAATAAGGCATGTCATGTAAATTAGGTCGGTTTTTTAAATTAAAATAGAAAATTACAAAAAACATCAATACATATTTTAAGAAATAAAAAAACTATAAAATAATCTCATTTCTTGTAAATTCTCTATAGTTATTTTTAAAGGGGAGATCCTCCTCTCTATTTGCTCAATGAGGGTAAAAAATCCAGTGCAATGTGTGCAAATTCTTCTTAGGAACACATAGACACACATTCTTAAGAACACACATGTTCCTATTGATGAAGCTACGTGACAAGATGAGTGGAGGTTTGGGCTTTGCCAAACCTATAGATTCCTATAGCTTCGGGAACGCTCATGCATTGAACAAGCTGTTCATGTTGACCCCCTTCCACTTTTGCATCCACCAACTCTGTGCACACACCCATGGAGCATCCAAATTATATCACAATTTCAAAATATTTGTCACAATAATGACCTTCTTAATCTTCTAGATCATTAAAATTATGGTAATCTTGAAATACTTTTTTCTTTTTTGGATACATTAATCGTAATCATCAAAAATATTTTAAGGTGGATATTGAAATACTTTATTTATAAATAATACTGAAATTTTTTGTATTACTAATATTTTTAAAATATTACATGTCTCCCTCGTAAACAACTATGAAAAAAGTCCACCAAATCATAAATTAATTATTATTTTTAATTATTATATAAAATATTTCTTAAATAAAAAATAAAATAAACATCATTATAAAAATATATTACAGTTTTCACAATTGAAAATTCACTTTTCCATAATTAAAAAAGAAAAGAAATGAATAAATTCACTTTTCCATAATTAAAAAGAAATAAAATGAATAAATAATTATATTAATCATTTTTGAAATTATATCATATTGAAGTTGCAAAACCGTTTTAACTTTTTGAATAATGACTCCACCCATTATTTAAAAGATTTAAAAACATAATTAAAAGTTATAAATATTAAAACCACCCACCCAATATTAAAAAAAAATAAAAATTATAAAATAAATATATATTAAGACCAAACTGATGGTGACCTAGCCTTTATCGATAAAGAGTGGCGCCCACCACCGAATTCGTTGAGGTGCAAGATGACAGTGTCAGCATTGTTATGTAGATTCTCCTGCTTTTATTGCATTCAAATGGAACAATACAATAGATGCATTTGAACATCAATATGAAGTATTGTTGTTTTCTGTTATAAGTCCCTAACAACGGCTATCAGATTTCTTTGTTGTACCAACCCTCACACTATTCATCGCTCACTCCTTTGTCTACGTCAAATCAAAATGTCTCAAATGGTTCTATGTCAAAGTTTAGTGGGTCCGTCCCATGGGTATAGCAAACAAAATCCAAACCCCAATTACTGTTTTTTGACCCTTGAACAACCAAAGGGTCAAATCTGTGGGAATCTAAATACCATTTGCTATGATCACCTTTGTCATGAAATTGGAACCATCCAATTTTCCCACGTCCTAATCCCAGCAAATCCTTCACACAATATTCTGTTCGAATTGGAAATGCACAAATATTATGTTGGAATTGGAAATGGACATGGTGTTACTTATTATGATGTATACTTATAGTGCATAGTTTTTGGCTTCCAGAAGCATACTTATAGAGTATGCTTGTGGATATATTTTAAGGTTTTTTACAATGAAAGGCTAAAAGCAAACTTGGAAGAAAGAAGTTGGAGAGTTAATCAACTTTCAAGTATGTTAGAAAACAAATTGTATTGAGGTTGCAAGGCGCTTTCAAAAACTAAGATGAATGATTCACTTTAAGTATATATATTTGTATGACTTTGTAATGTATTTTTTACATACTTTAAATCATAAAAATGAAGCTATTGTTGAAAGGTTATGACTTTTAAACTACAAAGTGGTTGTAGGAAGGAATGCATTTACAAGATTTATTTCACCAAGGTGAAATTAGCAATCTAATGTCAATAATAAACTAGGTCATGTAATTTTTTGTTTCATGAGTTCTTGGTCAATATGCCATGTCATTACCGTGTCACATTATCACTCTCATCTCATTACATAATCTGAACATCACCTTGTTGCACAAGAGAAATGAGGTTCATTCTACAACCTCTTTACCCTTTGGCTCCCTACAAAGCAATGCATCTACAAGCCTTATCACATCATGGTGAAATCATCAATTTTTGCTTGATGAGTTGTTGGTCACATGCCCTATCATCACATTGTCACTCTGATGCCATTACGTTGTCACGAGATCACCTCATTGCACCAAGAGAAGCATGATGTGTTTTACAACCTAGTACATATGAGATGTGTAATGTAACATAATGCTAATAAATTAAAATGAAAGAAAAAATTGGGACATAACACAAAAATGAAAAATAGAATCTCAACCATATTAATAATAGACAAATATGTATGTATGCATGTATGTATAGATACAAAGATTTGTGTGTGTGTGTGGATATGTTTATATGTTTGTGCATGTGTGTGTATATATGTTTATGTGTGTGTTTGCACACACACACATCAATGTGGATTCATCTTAATCCCATATCCTTTAAGCACCAAAACATTTTTGTAATAGTTTCTTTTTTATACCTCTCGATACTTAATAGATATTGGGTTAACATGGATCTATGATTATTTTATAATGATTGTGCCATATAAACATTGTGTCATGTCATCATATTGTTGCATCACTATTTTTCATGCCACTATGCCACCTTATGACATGCCAATTGCTCCATCATGTCACCATGCATTCATGGGTCCCACTCATTTTCCATCTAATGCATCAAAAGTTCTATTTCATTAAAGTGAGTTTACAACATACTCTTTCGGTGTGATCCACAATCCATAATACATTGTGTTAGATTATTTTATTACATGAAGAACCACTTTCTACAATGCACATAATGTAACATGTATAACACTTATAAAGCATAAACTCAATGTTGTAATGTAACCTAATGCTAATAAATTAAAATGATAGAAAAAATTGAGACATAACACAAAAATGAAAAATAGAATCTTAACCATATTAATAATAGACAAATATGTATGTATGCATGTATGTATAGATACAAAGATTTGTGTGTGTGTGTGGATATGTTTATATGTTTGTGCATGTGTGTGTATATATGTTTATGTGTGTGTTTGCACACACACACACACATCAATGTGGATTCATCTTAATCCCATATCCTTTAAGCACCAAAACATTTTTGTAATAGTTTCTTTTTTATACCTCTCGATACTTAATAGATATTGGGTTAACATGGATCTATGATTATTTTATAATGATTGTGCCATATAAACATTGTGTCATGTCATCATATTGTTGCATCACTATTTTTCATGCCACTATGCCACCTTATGACATGCCAATTGCTCCATCATGTCACCATGCATTCATGGGTCCCGCTCATTTTCCATCTAATGCATCAAAAGTTCTATTTCATTAATGTGAGTTTACAACATACTCTTTCGGTGTGATCCTCAATCCATAATACATTGTGTTAGATTATTTTATTACATGAAGAACCACTTTCTACAATGCACATAATGTAACATGTATAACACTTATAAAGCATAAACTCAATGTTATAAAGAAAAAATATAATATTTAAATATTTAAAAAACACAAAAATAATTGAAAAAATAGGCGAACATTACAAAGTAATAATAAAACTAGTTGTTCGGTGGGAAAACACTTAGTTTTTGTAATTGTAGGCCATAAAGTATTGATCAGAATAATCTAATAAATAATATGTATGATCAAGATTGACTAGAGTAAATAAGCTATTAGATAGGGAAATTGATCAAGATTGGCCATGTTAACCAACCCTTGCTATTTAGATGCCTAGTCTTGAGTTAGAGAAATTAGCTATTATTCACATTTTGAACTTAGGATATTTCAATTGTGTCATTGTAATCTTGATCTTATGAACAAAACTAGGCTTAACTATTTGATAGTGGGTTTTCCTCCTGATACTCGAGTTTCCCACTTAAGTGGATTATTGTATGCATCTTCTTACTATTTTGTTTATATCATTGTTGTTATTTTAATTGACCTAATAATGTTTTGATGTCATTTTTGAGCTACGAATAGTTTGTAGTAATCATGGTAAGTTATCGGTAGATTTTGAGTTGTGATAACCAAGCACTTGGTTGAAAAGGTAAATTGTTAATATTTTGTAGGTTAAGTCCTTTTAGAACCTAACATTCAAGGGGAATTCCATGAGTTGATGTCTATTGTGTTGTGAGGAGATATGTAACAAACCCAACCCCCTAATCCCCATTACGTTGGTGGGGTCTACCAATATTTCAAATTTTTGTCTTACTTATCCATAGCTCTAACTTTGATTCAAATATTAGAGGTCAATTATGCTCTTCAAGAGCTTTCCAATGACTATAATTATGATAAAATATGAGCTCTGGGAAGAAATTTTATGGCCCTTCAAATATCCTTGGGAAATTTTCCTTATCATGATGTCATCATTTCCATGTGGCATCCACGTGGACATGCTTCCTATGTGCTAACTAATTTCACCAATCCACTGACATCCACATGGACCTATCCCACACATACTAGATGATGTGGATCCTCCCTTACCCACAACTGGATCACTTTTCTAAAACACACAATGTTGAATATATGATATTTCTAATCCTCCAGATATATTCCAATCCATGACCCTCTAGTCTTCTAAATATATGACATCCAGAATGCAAAAATTCTATAAAAATCCCATTTATTTAAATCCCCAGATTCCCATATTTTTGGATATCCTAGTTCTATCTGCAAGGTTCCATAGTGTCCAAGTTATTCTTCCACGATTTATGCGTGTCCTACCTATACCTGGCTGCCACCTGGAAATATTCGATTCTCTTGCCTTTCTTGTTGTGTACCCCATGATAGATCACCACTTGGAACTCTATCGTAGGCTATGGGGATGTGTGGGTCCCACCCCTTGTCTTTATACCCATGGGATACAACTTGCATGTTTGTTGGATATGATGGTGAAAAATCACATCGATCAACGATCCATATCTTTAGCAATATTTTAAGGAGCTCGACCTTTAACAAGGTCACATGCTCCCGACAAATATGACGATTGAGATATTTTCAATATGATGGTCTGTATCAATAGCGGACTTCAAAGTTTCTAGATCGTTAACTATTTCCTCTAGTCTTGAGTTCACCTCTGAAAGGACACATATCCTCTTCCATGTGTCACCCTCCACCCGACACCTCCTCATTGGATCCATATGTTCTCGTGGTCTAGGGTTTCATCATACGTGGAATCCACATCAGACAACGTGTCCATCCACCTGGCATCCACCCTTCGTCTTTGGGATTATGGTTCCACTATTTCAAGGTTCCACATTCAACATCCAACATCGAGTGTTTTTCAAAATCCCATTTTCAATAAATTTCAAGTTTCGAAATGGTTAGGGTTCCATTGCGCTATTCCACCATCCGACATCCATATTTTCCATAGAGGCCCATTTATCCAAAACTTTAGATTTCTACAATAGTTTGAGTTCTTCCTCTCGGTTCTGTCATCTATTGCTTTTCCTAGGGAAGATCATGACTTTCCATTTACCTCAATATATTCTTCTATGCTTCATCGACAACCCGACGATCACTGACATGGACACTAGCTAAGGTGGAATGACAAAAGTACACCATTGTTGCATGATGTGGCATCCAACATATGAACTTTGAAAAAGTCCATTTTTTAGGTCTTCTGTATTTTCGGATCCTCCCAGTTTCACTTCATGCTTTCGACCATCCAACCTCCACCTTACGCCCTGCCCCCTGTTGACAACCAACGATTTTTTCGATTTTTATCGAAGTCACCACAAAGAAATTATATCTTTATGTAGCTGTCACCACCTTTCGGTTGTAAATGTTTCAAGGCAATGATTGGGTTAAGTTTACCTTATTAAGTTTTTCGTTTTCATTTTCGTTTGTTTTAGTTTTAATTCATGATTGTAAGCATGAATTTAAACATAAAAACTTGGATTGTTTTCATAATCTTTTGCCATAGAAATATCATTTTAAAAGACACCCATATATTATTAAAATTCAAATCTTTTGAAATGGTTGGATTCACTATTGAAATCTTTGTGTATTAGGGTTATTAAGAATTCATTGGTTCTATAGTTGGTTGGAAAAATGTTTGAATGCATATGAACTTTGGTTAATTGTTGATATTATTCTCATGAGTTTAGTTGTCATATCAACATTCATACAAATGAGTACAGGCATGTTGTACTTGCGTTTTTGCCTTACCTTGTTGCCCTGAGTATTTATGAGACTATTCGTTATGCACATAAGGTTTTTTTTTACTCTGTGAGTTTTGGAACCTATCGTGAGAAATGGATTGGAGTCTTACGAACCTTCTGGTTTTCATTTTCCCTAATTCTCTTGTCTGAGTTATGATAGCCCCTAGACTCTGCGATTTTCATGCTATTACATCTCGTTTAGACCTGTCTCTACTGCTCATCCGTTGGAAACCTAAACCTAGATCTGGTGATTTCTGTTGTATCCTTTTCACAGTGGCAATGGAACCTGTGGTGCAAATTGAACCAAATGACTCTGAGTGTTTTTTTTTTTTTTAAACCCGTAATTGCGTACCAGAGACACGTTTTTGCGGGAAGGTTTCTGAGCAAACGGTTACAAATTTTCCCACACTGTTTGAAACCCATTTTGGAAATGGGGTCATTTACCTTCCATGCAAGCATTTTTTTCAGAAACCACACAGTTTCAGAGATACATCTCGTTCTTTGGAGGGAAAATTTTCAGAACTTCTTTTATGGCTGAGGTAAGCGTTTTTGTTTTTTTTGCTCAGAGATTCAAGCCTGTTATTGGTTTGGCTAGAGTTCAAGCTTATATTCCTTTCTATCTGTTTATGAGTCTACATAAAATGATTAATCTTTATCAGAAACGAAAGTTTAACCCACTGTCAAATCTTTTTCACCATGGTCTAATTCGAATTATTGTGTTGTCGCATTTATCTAAGGCTGGGGATACTTGAGAAGATTTCTTGTTTCAAAATGATTTTACCCTACCTGAGACTACAGTAGAATTTCCTCTCCATCTCAATAAAAAACCCATCTCCTGCATGTTTAACCCTACTATCGAAAACCTGTGTGTTGATCCACAAGAAGACCATGCTACCACAGATTGAACTTCTGTTGCTATCCAGAACCCATTGGGCAAAAAGCCACGATCTGTGTTCATGCCTAGAAAGTCATTGGGGGAGGTTTTAGATGTGTTAAAGGACACGTTTCCTGTGGTTCCTATTCATGAGCCAACTCAGGTGGTTTTAAACAAATCATTTGTCAAGAAAAAAGGTAGGTAAGGAACAGAGTAATTCAGATTTAAATTTGGCAAACAAGAGGATTGAGCAGGCTAGTAATGTGTTTGTTAAAAACTCAACAAATTTTAACACCTTCATAAATTCAGATGCTTCTTTGTCTAATCTATGAAATGGTAAATGTTTTTTTGATTCTTTTTTTATTTGATTCGGTTGGAAAAATAAAATAGATAGTTTTTTTTTATTTTTTTTATAACTATTTTAGACTAGCTACAGAATCCTGTAGCTTATCTTTTGAAATTATTAGCTTGCAATTGTTATCTAAAATTTGATTTCATTGTTAGGATATTTAAACACTTGGGAGTTAGTAAGATCTACTTGGTCTATTATGTCGTGAGGTAAAAGTGTGTTTCTTTAGTATGCATTAGTATGCATTTGTAGTTAGGAAATCCAATGGTCACGATATGTTCCCGACATAGAGTGATCTGACGGTTCACGCTCTTCTCGATCTTAACGACCATTGATCCATGGCTTAACACCCGATTGGCCCATGATCTCTATTTAAATAGCATGGAGGGTCATTTGCCGATGATCGATTGTGAGAAACTCACTTGTAAAATCTCTCTATAATCTTTTTCTTTGCATTAATAAACTGCTCCAAGTGGCCGTGTTGGTTGGGGCCGTGGATGTTTCCTCGTAGGGGTTTTACCACGTGAAAACATCGGTGTGTTGATATTGGATCTAGTTATGTGAGTGGTTATTGAAGGTGTTCGTCCTATGTTGGAATACCTGTGTTTTCGAACATGGTATCAGAGCCTGTTTGAAGACTTGCTCCTATTGTAGATCGAGATCTTGAAGCCGAGTTTCCTCATCTCCACTTTATGTCATTTCCATACATTTCTGGGATGAGAGGTCTGTTCCATTGTGTCTAGAGTGTTCATTTCAATCAGGAACACTTTTAGTTTCACTCGAAAAGGTTTCCATTTGCCCAAGATACGACCATTACAGTCAGATCCGGAGGTATAAAGCTTGAATACACATTTTTTTAAATTTTTGCATAATAGTATTTTGGTTTTATTTCGGTTTTGTTTTATTTATTTCTGGGTTTATAATCGTTTAGATCTGTGTATTCTCTTTGCCCCGTGCCCTGTGCGATCTCGAAAAATCAGAAACAGATAGGAAAAGGTGCATCTTCTGGGTAAGCTAACCGAGATCTAACCCTTGTTGTCATCGAGAAGCGAAATTTTTTTCTTGTGTGAAAAGAGTTTTTTTTTAGCACGCTCTCCAAGGCCGTCTTCCACAACAACAACAACAACAACAACAACAACCCCAATCCTCCTTCTGAACATTACAAAGATCATTTGGTTAAAAGTTGCCTTATTAAGTAAGAGGTCTTGAGTTCAAGTCTCTCTTTTGTTACCTTTTTTTGGAAAAGTTCATGCTAAAATTGTAAAGTGTATTTCACTTCAAGTATAAAAGTGAATCATTATAAGTAGCTTTAATATTTTATTTTAGAGTTATTTATTTTGCATGCATCTTTTCTGTTAAAAAGTAACTTCATTGTAAAAGTGATCCCCACTTCTCTTTATAAAAGTGGGTCACTTCATAAAGCAACTTACACAATCACGTGGTCATTTGGTTACCGATCGTGCCTTTTTTTTAAAAGGGCATAACTCTAACATCGAAAGTCCGTTTTCAATGCCATTATTTTTTTAAACCGCATAATGTTTCGAGCTCTTTCCATCAAGATCATCAGTTTCAGTTTTTAAATCCACATTATATGCATATTTAATATGGCTTCTACAAGTACTGTCTTGCTTACCAACAACAACTACTTCCAATGAAAATGTCATATGGAAGATTTATTAAGAAGTAAAGGCTTGTACCGAATTACCTTGGGAAAGGAAAAAGCACCCACTGATGCTGATAAGAAAGCCAAGTGGGATAATAGGAATGACGAAGCACGTGGACTAATCGAAATTTCCATCTCTCTTGATTTAAGGTACCACCTTCAAGATATTGATGACCCCAAATAAGCTTGGGACACGATTGAATCTGTGTTTGGTAAACTCAATATTATTCGAGCAAAACAGTTAGAAAATCAAATACTGACCTTGAGTCCAAATGATTTTTCTTTCCTTGGAGACTATCTATCTAGGTTTAAAACACTTAGAATTTTATGTGAAGAATATAAGATAAAGATGGAGGAAGAGCGTTGCATCTATCTTATTATTTCTAAGCTAGGTAGTGCATATTTTGTGTTTGTATCTACCTTTTATGCCATGAGAGAGGTTCTAGGGGAATAAGCTTATGAAAAACCCACTCTTGAGTCCTTTTGTGCTTCTTTGATTCGAGAGGAAGATAAGCTTGTACAA
>ML778223.1:193074-203643 GCA_009831015.1 Picea engelmannii
AAAAGGAAAGCATTGCAGCCTAAAAGTGAGAAGTGTATATTTGTTGGTTATTCTGAAGATGTCAAAGGTTACAAACTTCTTCAATCACATTGTAATGAAATTATTATTAGAAGAGATGTTAAATTTGATGAAAATCTCTTGGCATGGGAGCCTAATTCGGTGATTGTGCCTTCTTCGGCCTGCGATCCATCTTCGGTGTTTGTGCCTTCTTATGATCTGGTTTCTTCTTCAGATGATGACAGTGAGGATGAAAATCCACCTCCACTTGCTCACCCTCCTCCAGATGAGTCCTTTGAACTTGAACCAGCACCAACTCCACCGCTTCCTAGATGGGTCCTTTCCACACGAGAAGCAGCTAGTGATCTTGTCGGTGATCCTTCAAATCAATGTTGAACACGTTCACAATTCCAGTGAGCCTCTTCTATTTTGGCTCAAGTTTCAAAAACTCATGATCCAGAGACATTTGCAGAAGCTTCAGGTCATCCAGATTGGGATACAACAATGAATGAAGAGTATCGTTCTTTAATGGAAAACGATACTTGGGATCTTGTACCTCTTCCAAAAGGAAGAAAACTTGTTATATGCAAATGGGTCTACAAAACTAAGTATGCAGCAGATGGAAGTGTTGAAAGACACAAGGCTCGATTAGTTGCCAAAGGATTTTCCCAAGTTGAAGGAATTGACTATAATGAAACCTTTGCCCCTGTAACAAAAATGAATTCCATCTGCCTTGTTCTTTCCCTTGCTGCCGCACATAAATGGGAGGTCCATCAAATGGATGTTAAACCTGCCTTCTTGCATGGATATTTGCAAGAAGAAATCTACATGGAACAACCTCCTGGCTATGTCCAGAATGACTATAGCCTTGTTTTTTGCCTCAAGAAATCTCTTTATGGTCTCAAGCAAGCTCCCCGAGCTTGGTATGCCAAAATGGATAGATTTCTTATTTCCACTGGATTCTCTAGATGGAATTCTGATCCTAATGTCTATACCAAGAAAGTAGGAAGCCATCTCATAATTCTTGTCCTTTATGTTGATGACCTTATCCTTACTAGTAGCGACTCAAAACTTTTAAACCATGTGAAAACCAACCTTAAGAAGAAATTTGAAATGACAGACTTAGGATTTTTGCACTGTTTCCTTGGCCTCAAAGTTTTGCAAACCAATGAAGGATTTTTTCTTTCCCAGTATAAGTATACTTGTGACCTTCTTCGTCGCTTTCACATGGACAATTGTAAACCAACCCCTTCTCCCTTCCAGTCTGGAGTCAAGCTTTCTACCACCTATCCTTCTCCTGAAGTTGATGCCACCCTGTACCGTCAATTAGTTGGTAGCCTCTTATACTTGACTCATACTCGTCCTGATCTTTCCTTTGTTATTGGTATTGTCGCCTGATATATGCAAACACCCCATGAAAGCCATTAGAAAACAACTAAAAGGATAATTCGCTATGTTCATGGTACAGTTCAGTTTGAGATACATTACAGTTCATGGGGGACTCCTTTATTGGTTGGTTTCACTGATTCTGATTGGGTCGGTGACCCCGATGATCAGAATTATACTGCAGGTTATGTTTTCAACCTTGGTTCAAGACCTGTCACTTGGGCCTATAAGAAACAACAGGCTATTGCACTTTCTTCAGCATAAGTAGAGTATTGAGCAACGATAAATGCAAGTTAGGAAGCCCTGGGGATTCGACAGATCCTTTCAGAGTTTGGATTCCAGTACCAACATCCGACCAGCCTTTGGTGTGACAATCAAAGTGCCATCAAGCTCGCCAAATACCTAGTTCAACATCAACGTAACAAACACATCGAGCTACACATGCACTTCATCCGAAAGCTCATTCATGATCAAGTTATTGAAGTTCTCTTTTGCCCTATAGAAGATCAAGTTGCACACATTTTCACAAAGTCTCTTACAGAAGTGAAGTTTTCCAAACTTCAATCTATGTTAGGATTTCAGGAAGTTGTCATTAAGGGGGGATAGGCTCTAATGCCACCTTCCTTCTCCTATTGTGTCACTATTTTAAATCCTTCAATCCTATCCCAAGTTGTTCTTAAGGGGGGATGTTAGGATATTTAGACACTTAGGAGTTAGTAAGATCTACTTGGTCTATTATGTCGTTAGGTAAAAGTGTGTTTCTTTAGTATGCATTTGTAGTTAGGAAATCTGATGGTCACAATATGTTCCTGAGATAGAGTGATTTGATGGTTCATACTCTCCTCGATCTTAACGACCATTGATCAGTGGGTTAACACCTGATTGGTCCACGATCTCTATTTAAAGAGCATGGAGGGTCATTTTCCGATGATCGATTGTGAGAAACTCTCTTGTAAAATATCTCTGTAATCTTTTTCTTTGCATTAATAAACTGCTCCAAGTGGCCGCGTTGGCTGGGGACGTGGATGTTTCCCCATAGGGGTTTTACCATGTGAAAACATCGGTGTGTTGATATTTGATCTGGTTATGTGAGTGGTTACTGAAGGTGTTCATCCTCTGTTGTAATACCTATGTTTTCGAACATTCATTTTATCTGTTTCAGAAAAACAACAGTTTATGATGCTATTTTCAAGGAGAAGGAATTATGGATTAAGTGCTCAATAGCTTAGTAATTTCTCATTTTTGAAAGAAAAATCTCATTTATGTAATTATTTTTTATGTAAAGACTCCTATAGGAGTATCTTTTGTTATTCTATTTTTGTAAGACAAGCTTAGTTTCAGGGATCATCCTCTATCTTGTATGATAAGAGGTAACTGATCCAAGACTTGTTTAAATAGCTTTTGTTGCTTAGTGTTATGAGAGAATTTTTCCTGGATTACAGTATGGACATATAATTTGTGGAAGCAATATAGGAGAACAATTTTCTTTTGGCTTTAGTCCTATGTGAATTGTAAAATGTTGGTTTTATTTTATTCTCCTATTGCTTCTATGTTATGAGATGTTATTATTAATGATTTAGCTTTAGTCTCGTCATAATATGATATTTCATATCAGTAAATATTTAAACATTGTCCATGATATGTTGATCTAGTTTGTGCCTGTGATAAATCAATTATTTAATTATCTTTGATGTTACTTATGTTATTAAATGATTGGTAACATCAATGTCCAGGACTGAGATTTATTTCGTCCTCTACTATTGATTATCTTGAGATCATAGGATATTAATTGGTTATTTTTCTGCTGTTTTAAATTCACTCCAAATGTATGAAATACTTCCTTGAATTTCTTCAGAAAGATTCATATTTGTCCCTGTTGTTGAAACAATTTTTAAATTTTTTATCCCTAAGTCCTAAACTTTCCTTTTTCTGGTTTTGGCTTTTCATAAAACACAATCTTCGTTATCATTCCTAACACATTTTACTGATTTCCCGAAGAACTTAATTATTTAAATAATAAAAAAAAAACTAAAACACAAGTTTCATTATAAGAATCCCAACGCATTTTCTATAAAATTATTTTAATCATGAAAAGCTTTAAACCAAATGGAGTTAAGATTAACTTTAAAGAGTTTTCGGGATTCAGGGTTTGCTGAAAACATATTTTTCAATACAAATTGAATCGCGAAATCCTGATCCCCGATTTCCCGAAAGAAAGAGAGTTAGTTAAAATGATAATTAATTAATTTTCTAACACAAAAAGTTAAGGCTTAAGTTAATCATTTCAGGATTTCGGGATTCAGGGTTCACTGATAACCCATCTCTTGACAACATGATCCCCGAAATCCCGAATCGTGAAATCCCGATCCATAATTTGTGTTAAACCGAACTAACTCTGTTTTGTCCTTAACCCTGATTAGTTAGTTAGTTAAGATGAATTTAAGTCCTATTTTTAAAACACGTCGTGATTTCGTAACTTCGGAAATCGGGATTCGTCAATGACATACTTCTTGTCAAAATGATCCCCGAAATCCCGAAACGCTAAATATCAATCAATCAATTTGCTAAAAAGTTTAAGTCTTAATTAACACATCGCGATTTCGTGATTTCGGAGATCGGATTTCATCAATGACATACTTCTCTACAACACGATCCCCGAAATTCCGAAAAACAAAATCTTCAGCCTTAATCTATGTTTAGCACCAATTAACCTTTTTCCAAAGCATGATTAATGATAATCATTTTTTAAGGTTTCATTCATGTTTCGGTTTCCGATTGAGTAAAATGTCCCGAGTTTTCTTTAAAAATCCAAAGGCGCTAAAATACGGCCATTTAAATAATGAATCACTGGTGAAACGTGGTACTAATGTGTATCTCAGTAAAATATCTTCCACATTAAATGCCTTGAATTCTTGTTAGCTGCGTCAATCCCGTCACTTTTAAATGAATTAAAAGAGCATTTGAATGTCTGTGTTTTCATTTTATCAAGCACAAGAAATACTCAGCTGAGCTCATTCATTCATTTTCTGTGACAGGTTTTCCATTTAATGTAAAGTCATGGCACCGAAAAAGGCACCGAAGAAGAGTGAAGATACATAGGAAGGAGATATCATCTCCAACACCACGCCACACGCTATAGACTCCATTAAATCTTGGACTCAAATCTCTGAATTTCTGGAATGTGAACTGAAGAATGCTCATCCTGATTCTGAGAATCACTATCGGGACATAGCTGAATCAGAGCTTCATAAGATCGTTGCATTCCCTCGGCTCATGGCATATAATGATATGATCAGTTGGGCCCTGGAAAAGGTCGATATCCCGACGAGGAGCATCTTAAACAATCAAGGAATCATCGTCGGCTCATTCAGGCCAGAACACATACAAGTAATGTATAAACTCTCGCCAAATCCTAAACATACTTTTAATGCCGAGTTTTTTAGCAGAGTTTTAGAGGAAAGAATGCACTGAGGTAGACCAGACTTATCCTGATATGATTAGATAATGGTGGAGGTGTCCATCAAAATTTAGATCCGATACCCATGGGGTTTATGCTACAACATCCTTGAATGAATACATGGTCTACGTAGCCATTATGCTATGTAGACTTTTCGGGGGAAAAGATCCCTTCCATTTTCATGCAGATTGGGTGCCCTTTTTGGAAGAAGCTTCAGAAGGGTATGCTTTTAACTGGAGTAAGATTTTGTCAGATAACCTAACACAAGAAATCTCAAACTACAAAGTTGCAAAATCAAAGGGACAATCAATGGCCTTTTATATGTCAGCATACATTATGGATGAAATCTTCTATGTGACTCCTTTTCCCTTAATGAATTGGAGTTGGAACATAACCTGTCCAGAACCCATTCATGAATATCATTCTTCCCTTTGGGAAGAAAATGCTAAGGATGCATTTTATGAAATTTGTCATTTTGTTATAATTCCAATGCATAAAATATTTTTTGGATGCGAACCTCCTCACATTTCTAATACGGTCACAAAAAATCTTAAAGCAATAGCCGACTGGTTTATTGACGAGAATTTTTCCTACATTAGGGTTTATGGTTGTTCTATTCCCCCTCATGCACTCCCTAAATTCCTACCGGACAAATTTGTGTGTAGAGAGGTAGCCCACTAGATAGTAAAAGGCGTCATTGGATTAGAGCTAAAGGAAGCTCAGAAGAAGTCATGGCCAACCTTCCCTGTACATATCGGGAATTTTCATTACTGAATCTAGGCCATTCTAAAGTAGAGGCTAAATCACTAGAAGAAGTAAAATTGGTAGATATTGAACACATAAAGCATGACCCCTATCAATTGATAAGCAAACATTTGATGCATTGTAATTTAAAATCCTATGAGCATGAAATATCTGTTTATGATGACATATTCAAGAAGGTTAAATCCTATGAAGAGGTATTGAATAGAGTACAGGCCCTGCCACCTGATTCACAGATTGGTTTCGTGTCATTCCAGAGCCATAGGCGAAGCTGTTTACCCAAAATTTTGCAAGGTGAAGCTACGACCCCACCTCCAGAGAAGGAAGGGCCTCCCCCAGGCTTTGAAACAAATATACAGGACAAAGCAAATACTAAAGGCAAGATGAAGGATACTGGAATACCTTCACAAGACACAGAAGTTTCCCAGACAAAAGAATCAGAGGCAGGGAAGGGAAAGGAGACAGAAAAATCCCCAGAAATCCCTAAGGATGTTCCAGAAAAGGCAGGAGGAACAACATCGAAAGAACTTGGAAGTCCCATTACTTCCTTGACTCCATTGCAGTCCACTTATGGAAACCCCCACGAGGGAGCTCTGTATGTCAGTGATCTGGAGCCAATTTCTAGGGATGAAATTCCTTCATCAGATTATTTTTTCAGTAAAAAGAGAAGGGCAATATTGAAATAGGAAATCCATCCAAGAGGAGATGGGATGGTTAAAAAATATAGGGTCATTATAGATGGAAAGAAACTTAAAGATGGAGAATTTGCTACAGAGATAGAAGGCACAATGGGAGCTATAGCGTCGACAAATTTATATTCTACGGGCAATTTGACAACTATGCTGGAACAAAAAGACCAAACGATAGCTCAACTACAGGGTAAATTGAAAGAAACCGAAAGAAATATCAGTTGGGGAATAAAAAAGGGTCTAGAACAAGCTATATTAAAAGATATTCAAGAGATTCAGAAAATGAAAACAAGCTTAGAGGAAGCAAATCAGATAATACAGGTCACCCAGGCACAGGTCCTAAAGAAGGAAGAAACAAATAAACAATTACAAGATAAGATTAGTTCTATTTCAAATCAAGTGGTAGAGCTTGAAATTTTCCAGGCTTAGGTATTGGGAATACATTTGAAAATAGAAGAGGAACAACAAAAAATGTTTTTAAATCTGGAAGTTGTCCAGAATTACTTTCAGGAAACAAATAAATCTTTGGAGAATGTTCTACAGAAAGAAAGAGAAGTGAAAGCGGCCAGAACGACTTTCCAGAGAGAAGTAGCCCTTTCAACAAAGGATGAGGTCAGAAAGATTCATAAACTATCCATTTCAGAACAGGTTAAAGGAGATGTAATACTCAAAGTGTGGGAAGCAGACCTGGCCGAAAATAAAAGAATAACCAGAGATGTCAATGATGATTGTCAAGGGATTTTTGGCCTCTTAGAAAATACTTCATTGAATATTGGAAAAAATGATTGTCCTGGGTTACTAGGAGAGATCAACATTGTCAAGCATCAACTAAGGTTCAAGGAAGATTTGGAGCAAATGAAGGTAGAAATCCCAAAAATTAAGGTAATCAATATCTCCGAAATCAACAAATGGATAGTGATACCAAACTTAAAGTTGCAAACTACTAAGTTCACAAGAAAGATAATAGAAGATCATTTGCCCGAATTATAGAAAAGATTCTTCATATTTGAAGCAAAGGAGATACCAGACATTCCCAGAGTTTTGGTAAAGTTTTTGGGAAAGTGTATTCACTGTCTGGAGGCAGAAGAAGGAAGTTCGTCAACACAAACATAAAAGTACTCTTTTGAATATTTTCATCATCAGAATTATAAAACAGTTAGAAAAGAAATGTAAACGGTTTGACATTGTTCATCCATGTAACCGTAGTCTTAGGAAGTTGGTTAGTCACCAACGGGAAAATATTTGATGATCATGTATAAATATATTTTCAGAAGACTGAGAAAAGGCTTTTGGTTTTTTTGGAGAGAGCCGATTGTAAGAAAGTTTTCCAATCCACTGTGATATACGATACAGACGAGATTCTGAATCCTGCAAACTTGTAGCTATGTGTTCTTTAACCCTGTTTACCATATTTTTCTATGTTTCTCTTTCAATGTCTATCTAATGAATGATCGATTTGAAGTTTATTTTATGTATCTTTTATAATTTAGATTGATTTGGTTATCAAATTATTTACATCTTTTCCTTTGAAATTGCTATCAGTAATTTTAAGACCTATAGATCATTTGAACCATGATATTTAATGCTTCATTAGAAATCTCGTTTTCTTCTTTATTTTCTGTTATAATATGAGATTCTTTCGTGATTAAAGCCTCATATTTTTCAATAATATTTCTTTGCTATTTTACAATTCTCAAATTCTTTCAAGTCCAAGAAACAACCTCAACTGTATTTACGTTATTATTTTGAATTTCAAAACTATTTTTCATATTCTCATCTTTTAAAAAACCGAAGTAACAATTTATCGAATTCTTTCACAACTAAATAAAATCTTATTCTGCATGACTGTCCCAAATAGCAGACAACCCAACATAGAACCTGGTCTTCAAGATCAAACTAGTATTTCTTTAAACCTATTTAATACTATCCTACAAACAACAACCAACCGGGTTGAGTTAGAACGTTCATGGGCTGCTATTGAGAGAGATATCAGCATCCAAGAAAAACGGGAAGCTAGATAGAGACAATTGAGAAATTGATTATGCTTTACACTTCTTTTTGATTCTTTTCCTTTAATTATCTTTACCTTTACAGATGCCTTGACGGTATACTTTACAGCCTTAACGTATAAACTCAGGAACAACATCTGTCATAGGTTTCCACTTAATACAGGACAAACATGAGCTCATACAATGCAGGAAAGGAAATTAGATTTTAAATGACTGATCAGTTAGAGGTTAGTAGATGCATTCTTTTCTTTTATTTAGAGTTTTTTATGAATGAAATGATGATTGCATTAATTAGCTTTGACTGTTTTTGTGTCATTGTTTCAATCGTATTCATTTAGTATTTATTTGTTTAATATCTTTAAAAAACCCAAAAAGAAGTGTTGTTCATATTTGATTCAAAAACTTTATCAAACAATCATTTTCATAAGATTTCATGCAAACCTTGTAAACTATATATAAACTGTTCATAATCATTTGTATATTCACATTCTTAGATAAACATTTGTAATTATTGTGTCGATTGTTAGAATCTTTTCTTTAGTTAGTTTATTTCCTTTTTCTATCTTTAGGACCCTAGTTGGCTAACGGAGCCATTAAACCCATAAGGTCATTTCACTCCAAACGGCTTGGGTTATTTAGACAACCCCGGTCTAGATTTGACCTTCCAGTTGACGGTGTGTCACTTACACCCATCAACAAATGGTGCTATAAGGAGGGCTGAGGTCGACTTAATGATTAAATGTTTCACCCCTTAACCTTTCATAATTCCATATTTATAAATCCTTCTTCTGTGTCATCTTATAATTCACTACAAGGCAGGTTAGATGACAATCTAACTATTTGGAGTCCATTTCTTCAAATTCTTAATTTTTCATGGCTCTTGCCCAAATCACTGTGTTGGAACATGCTTTCAATGTATCATTATCGATTATTCCCAACAAGACAGTTGATCTCTTTTCACAACTCACCTTTGATGGTGAAGGGAACACATCTGCAGTAGACCATATTTCTAATTTTTTTTATAAATGTTTAAGACATAATATCATTGATCCTAATAATACATGCAGATTGTTCGCTGTCACTTTCTGAGGTCGGGTTAAATATTGGTTTGAATCTTTTCCGGCTAATTTGATTCATTCTTTGTCTGAGTTTGTAATTGAGTTTTTATCAGATTTTAACAATTATGATTATGATGAATTAAGTGAAGAATTAAGTTGCTTAAGGAAAGAAAATGGTGAATCATTCAATGATTTTGCAATTAGGTTCATACATGTTTGTACTAGATTCCCTTTGAAATAAATGTCGCTTATTAATGAATGGTTTGAATATCTCGTTTCTCTCTCAGACAAGCAAGATCAATTAATTGTTAACCAATCTGAATTGAGCACTAATACTCAATCTCAAGATGGTTCAAATTTTCATGTTGATCTTGAAGATTTTGAAGCACCACAATCTTTGTCAACTTCTTTCATTTTGGTAAATCACGAGCAACATCATGTTTTACAAAATGCAATTGTCACCTCTAATCATTCTTTGCCAACAATGTCTCCTCCTATCGAAGAAGGAACCTTGACTTTAAAAGATGACAGTTGTCACACTCTCATAGATTTTATAACCGTTTCTAAAGTAAAAGAGGTCGAATGTGAAGTTGATAATCATGTGGATGACAAAACTTCCCCTAATTTAGTTGAATAGGTCCATGATCAATCAGTAGGAGACAAAATCATTAGTCAGACTATTAATCAATCTTCTATCTCTAGTGATTTTCTCTTACACAATGAACCAAATTATCTCTTAGAAACTGTCTCGTACTCTTTAAAAGAGAATACAACAGAGGTTGATCAGTTTATACAAGGAAAGGGAACAAAACCAGATTTCGAAACGCATATACCTATCATTTCAAGAGATGCATTTCATCTCCTCAATTCTTCTACATATTATTCCTTGTACCCTGATATTTTTTATCCTAATGTTGTGAAATTGGGTGTTCCATATTACCTTGGAGAGAATTC
This sequence comes from Picea engelmannii, assembly GCA_009831015.1. NCBI lineage: Eukaryota > Viridiplantae > Streptophyta > Pinopsida > Pinales > Pinaceae > Picea > Picea engelmannii. The sequence continues at coordinate 203,387 of ML778223.1, forward strand.
AAAATTATATAATCAGGTACAAATTAATAGAGATTACCGAATAAAAGATAAAGAGGAAAATAATTCTGCCCATGAACATATTAATTTTTATTCTCATCAATTATCCGTGGGTAATGTTGATACTGAGAGGGGGGTGAATCAATATCAAGTACAATTTAAAACCTTTTTCAACTTATACTTAAACCATTAAATTATATCCAATGAACAATGAACAATAGTATAAGAGTTACACCAATACACCACAATACACCATGCAC
>ML778223.1:203693-222824 GCA_009831015.1 Picea engelmannii
TGAGAGGGGGGTGAATCAATATCAAGTACAATTTAAAACCTTTTTCAACTTATACTTAAACCATTAAATTATATCCAATGAACAATGAACAATAGTATAAGAGTTACACCAATACACCACAATACACCATGCACAATATATGAGAAATAATCAATAGTTATTTTTCAAGGGAAGTAATGACTTCCAAAGGTAGCTACAACTTCCAAATGTAAAGGGAGGTATAAACCTCCAAGAGGAAGATACAATCCTCCAATATCAAGAGAGGATTTAACTCTCCATCCTTTCCCCTTCCTTCCACCCAAGAATATATGAGAGATAATAAAAATTTACATTAAATCATCACCATCAACCAACCATCACATAGAACATGATAATGCTTCAGGAGAATTCTTCAACTTATGCAATTCTTCAATTCTTGGAATAATCTGATCCTATAGATAATATTACTCAATGTAGTTTCTAAAACTTCTCCAATTTTCACTCCTTGAATCCTCCATAAAAAGAAGTTATAGAAAGAATGGTAGACCTTATTCAATTCTAGTTTATTCAGGAGACCAAACTTGTACAGAATTCCCCGCGCTCAGTATTTAACATATGATTCTGAAACTCACACACAAGAAACTAAAGTCCGTACTATTTCCAATGAAATTGGTCCCACGTTATTTGGATTCTCTATGAATAAGTTATGACTATTTTACCCGGAACACCTGTTTATTGACTAGCTTTAGGAATGGTCAAAAACCCTATCTTCCATAGAGTGTAGCTCCATAATTGTATCGAATCAAGAGATGAAAATTTTACCACAGGTACCTTGACATGTCTTCTCAATACCATAGAAATTTCACCATCTGAATCGTTCTAGAAAAAAAAGTTATAGCGAAAATGGTAAGATGACCTGAAAATAACATACCTTAGAACACATCACCAAAAGACTTCATCCTCCCTTGAAATCCGGTCTTCTTTACTTATGATTTCCTATGAAATTAGACTTGTATTTAAAATGAATGTATAATGATATTTATTTATACCATTTATGTTACTTCCTTTTAACATTAGGGTTGACCTGACACTTTCTTATTTTGCAATTCTTTTCATTAATTATCTTCAAGGCCTACATGTACTTCCTTCTTCAATTAACTTTGTCATCTTAAAAAATTCATTTATCCTCAACCATGAGCATCCACGTGATGTTCCACATACCACTGGAAATAACATGATGTATGATATGCATCCATGGGTTTTGTATCTTCATGTGCATTTTCCTTCATGTCCAAATACCTTCATCAATCTTGCGGTCCAAAACCAATGACTAGGGTTGACATCAATGACAAAAACCAATCTTCCAACAATCTCCCCCTTTGTCATTGATGACAACACTCATGATCCCTCTATCATCATGATCCCAATTTCTCTCCCCCTTTGACATCAATGGAAAAGGGTAGGGCTGCTCCCCTTGAGTTTAATGGAAAAATGTAACCTTCTTCTTTGGGGCCGCTCCTCCTGAACATGTGGCACTCAATAATACTTTATCCTTATTTTTTCTCTTTGGGACTTTTTCTTCGTTAGAATCATTTTGTGTGGCTTCTATCTTCTCTCTCTTCTTCATGTCTAGGATGTATATGTTGTTCAGTCTTCTTGTTGCAGTTGCAACCAATCTTCCTGAGTTATTTTCTCTGATTTTACATTTTCGGGAGTCAAACGTAAGAGTGTATACTTGATTACACATTTTACTAACACTGAGTAGATTATGATTCAAGTCTCCAACCAATAGAACATTCTTTTCTTTTACATTTTTTCTTCCAAGCTCTACTACACCTTCTCCAAGTATTTTGGCAGATGAGTCATCTCCAAATGCAACATTGCCACCCTTTCTCTTCAAGTTGATGAATTTGTCTTGATCCCAGGTCATGTGTGAAGAACATCCACTGTCTATGTACCATTCATCTTTTTCTTTACATTATTCAGTGGTTAATGCTATTAGACAATCTTCATTTTTTGGAATCTCTTTCCTTCTCCATACTGTGGTTGGCATAGGTACATCTTCATTCATATATCTACAATCTCTTTCTTTGTGACCAAGATAATTGCATTGGTAGCATACAATATTTTTTTCCATCAATGGGTAAAATGAATTATAACTTCTGTTGACAAATCCACGATTATTTCCATATCTTTTGTTTACACCGTTCATGTTTCTTGCGTATTTGTTCCTTTCATTGATTATGTAAATAATTGTCTTATGTCCAAAATTTTTGCAAGTATAACAATGACCAAGAAAGAAATTTTGATACCTAGGAGTAAGTGACCTTCTTTGTGATGTAGTCCATCTAGGTTCATCATCTAGTCTTATGGAGTTTCCTTCATACTGATTGAAGCTTCTTTAATTCCTGAAGGTATGAGGTCTTCTTGGATATTCATCTCTTTTGTAATCATTCCTTTTTTCTGGTATCCTGGTCCACTTCTCATCAATTGTCTGTGTATCTCTTTCTTCAACCTTCTTGTTAGTATTTGCATCTTCTTTGTATGAAGTTTCACCCATGCATCCAAGATGTGTTAATTATTTTGGCACTTGAGAGTTTGTTAAGCTCTTCCTCAATGAGACAACTTCTTGTTCAAGTTTCTCACAATCTTCTTCTTTCTTCATCATTTGGAACTTCTTTACTTCTGCTATTCTTCTTTCTTCTTCGAGTAGATTTTTAAAGGAAATGGTTTCTTCTCTTAGTTTCTGAAAGTCTTCTAATTGTTTCTTTAAGCTTACAACTATATTTTCATAACCACCCAATTCACTTATTAGTTTTCTACGTGTGTCTTTGAGCTTTCTATTTTCAATCTCAACATGCTTCAATTTTTTAAGATTCAGATCTTCTTGTTGAATCATTTCTACTTCATGATTTTCTTCTTCTTCATTGTGATCTCTTTCAATCCTTGGATGAGGACATTCAAATTCAACATGTCCTACTCCTTGACAATTAAAGTAAAATAACTGACCTCTATTTACTTCATTGAGATCTGAGATGCTGAAATTTGCTTCAACTTCTTTTTCTTCTTCTACTTCTTCCCTTGCATAAAGGTCTTGTAGCTTGTCCCAAATCTCTTTTTCTGATGCACATGATCCCACCTTGGATTTCATTGAATCTGTCAATCCATCCAGGATGGTATCTATTGCCAATTTGTTATTCCTTTTTGCTTCCTTTTGAGCTGCAGTCTTTGGTTTCTTTAAAGGATTGTATCCTAAAGCAACTGAGAAACAAACATCTGCCCCAAGAGCTTTCAAGTAAGTTTCCATTATATTACTCCAGTATTCAAAATTGCTTCCCTAAAATGGTGGAATCCCATTTGGAATGTTGTCTTCCATTTCTTCTTAGGATATTCCTTCCAGTGGTTAAACTGTACTAAAGGTAACCTACTATGATTCCAATTGTTGATACTGAGAGGGGGGTGAATTAGTATCAAGTACAATTTAAAACATTTTTCAACTTATATTTAAATGATTCAATTATATCCAACGAGCAATGAACAATAGTATAAGAGTTACACCAATACACCATAGTACACCATGCGCAATATATGAGAAATAATCAATAATTATTGTTCAAGGGAAGTAATGAATTCCAAAGGTAGCTACAACTTCCAAATGTAAAGGGAGTGATAAACCTCCAAGAGGAAGATACAATCCTCCAATATCAAGAGAGGGTTTATCTCTCCATCCTTTCCCCTTCCTTCCACCCAAGAATATATGATAGATAATAAAACTTTACATTAAATCATCACCATCAACCAACCATCGCATAGAACTTGATAACGATTATTCAAAAATGTTGGTTGTTCCATTTATTCCACCTCAAATAGTTAATCTTGAAGTATTTAAGCTCAATGGAAAGTTTCAAGAGAATGAGACACTTATTTTCCAATCGATAATCACGATAATTTCTCGCCATCTTGATCCGACCTTTTTACAAGATCCTTCCCTTGATAGTCTAATACTTTATTCTCATCGGGAATATTTGTCAAATATGAATTCTTTCGAACAATCCCATGTTAGTAATTGCATGTACTATGATAGGATTTAATATTGGTTGGAGTATTCATATCTCTAGAAGTTTCCATGGAATGGTAAGATTATCTTTATTTTATTTAGAGATCAAGGAGGTAACTTTAACACACTCATTTTATATCCTTCAGATGGAGAAAATATGGAACAAAAGGAAAATTTTCAGGAGTATGGGGCACTTCGGTCTAGGCCGATGGTTATGTCAGGTCCCCATAACTCTCACGAGATTCACAATCTCATTTTTTTATATGTTTGTTTCCCATATAATGACAAAATTGCAAAATGGTTGGAGGATTCATACAAAAAGAATGTTCAAGGGAATGGTAAGATCATGCTTGCTTTGTTTTTAAATGATGATGATAAAGGTAAGTATGATATATTTTTATCATTTTTCGATATACTACCATTCTTGTTAGTAATATTTGATTTTGTTTCCATTGCAGGATTGGAGTTACTCCAATGGCTACATTGGAAGAATGACTTCACTTAATATTTTGATTTGTTTAGTAGTTAGAGTAGGTTTAGGAGTAGGTTTTCTTTTAGCTTTATTTCTCACTGTTTCTCTTTGTAATAATGTAGTTAAAGAACACAAGTGGGCACACCAAGAGAACCATAATATGACTATTATCAGGGAAGTCCACTTTGACCCTTTTCTCTCAACTTTTCGTTGAACATTTCTTTTCAAAAACGCAGTATCATCATGAAATTTTTTAAATGAAAAGTAAAGAGATAAGTAAATTTGAACTGTCAATTCAACCCTAACACAAGGTGCAATGAGTAGGAATGCACTCATATTAATAACAATTTTTCTCTTTTTCTTTTAGTCTCTCTCAAGAGATATTTCGTTTGATGATTTCAGATCCACCCTCTTGTGAATATTTTTAATTTCTTTTTGTTTTTTATTTTGGTTCTTTTCATTTTGCTTGTTTTTTATTTGTTTTCAAAAAAAATTTGAGTCACCATTACATTTGTGGAAGGGAATCAAAATTCTCATTTCATTAGCAGCAGTTGATAACCTCCCAAGCATTTGAGCAGTAAATGCTAAAACTCAGAACAACATAAGTAAGTTTCTGTTCCAATCAGTGTTTCTGGTTTCTCCTTGAGATTACAAGTAAACACGATTATCATTAATAAGCTTCTAACACTGTCCCGGTTTTAAGGAAAACAACTCAGTTGTAGCTTCCCATCCTCGAGATGGTTTCCTAACAGAAACCTAAGTGTCCAAAGTATGATGAAGGTCATAAAAAAGGAGAATGATTTTTAAATGATCGAAATATTGATGCCAAACTATGAGATTTTCAATATCACCCCGCCCTCTTGAATATTATTAAGTTATGCAAATTATAAACAATTTCTAGAGGGTTTAAAGCACGATAATGTGTGGGAAGTGTATGTAAACTCATCGGGATGTTGAACAGGTCTACTGGCAGCGGGTAAATGCATGCATGATACCAAGACAACTTCATCGAGGTACTGAACATGCTTGCTGGAAGCGAAGCAATGGCGAGTTTAAGAAGATCTTCAGGTATGTCTTGTGATTTGATCAAGAAGAAGATGTTTTTATCATGAATGAACAACTTTGGGATAGGATAGAGGTACTAGAGTGGGTTAAATAACATCCCTGTCGAGGCTATGGATGCCTGCTGGAAGCAGTGGCCCTATCAACGGTATTGAAGTCATCTGTATAAACATCGCAACACTTGTGATTTAAATACGATACCAGATTACATTTTCAGACAGAAATAAATCCAATGCTAAACTGTGTTATTTTCTGAGTTATGATTGGAATGATTGATCTGTTGTTAACTATTTATGAAAATTTATTTAATCTGAGCCCTTGACATAAATTTTCTGATGATGCAGAGATAAATGCTTCGCCCAGTATGTCGCCATTGTTGGCAGCCAACAATTTTTTCGATTTTTATCAAAGTCACCACAAAGAAATTATATCTTTATGTAGCTTCCACCACCTTTTGTTTGTAAATATTTCAAGGCAATGATTGGGTTAAGTTTACCTTATTGAGTTTTTCATTTGCATTTTCGTTTGTTTTAGTTTTAATTCATGATTGTAAGCATGAATTTAAACATAAAAACTTGGATTGTTTTCATAATCTTTTGCCATAGATATATCATTTTAAAAGCCACCCATATATGATTAAAATTCAAATCTTTTGAAATGGTTGGATTCACTATTGAAATCTTTGTGTATTAGGGTTATTAAGAATTCATTGGTTCTATAGTTGGTTGACAAAATGTTTGAATGCACAGGAACTTTGGTTAACTGTTGATATTATTCTCATGAGTTCAGTTGTCATATCAACATTCATACAAATGAGTACAGGCATGTTGTACTTGCGTTTTCGTCTTACCTTGTTGCCCTGAGTATTTATGAGACTATTCATTATGCACATAAGGTTTTTTTTTACTCTGTGAGTTTTGTCACCTATCTTGAGAAATGGCTTGGAGTCTTACGAACCTTCTGGTTTTCATTTTCCCTAATTTTCCTGTCCGAGTTATGATAGCTCCTAGACTCTGCGATTTTCGTGCTATTACATCCCGTTTAGACTTGTCTATACCGCTCATTCGTTGGGAACCTAAACCTAGATCTAGTGATTTTTGTTGTATCCTTTTCACAGTGGCAATGGCACCTGTGGTGCAAATTGAACCAAATGACTCTGAGTTTTTTTTTTTTTTTTTTTTTTTAAACCCGTAATTGCATACCAGAGACACGTTTTTGCGGGAAGGTTTCTGAGCAAACAGTTACGAATTTCCCCACGCCGTTTGAAACCCATTTTGGAAATGGGGTCATTTACCTTCCAATCAGGCAGTTTTTTCAGACACCACACAGATTTAGAGATACATCTCATTCTTTGGAGGGAAAATTTTCAGAACTTCTTTTGCGACTGAGGTAAGCATTTTTGTTTTTTTTTCTCAGAGATTCAAGCTTGTTATTGGTTTGGCTAGGGTTCAAGCTTATATGCCTTTCTATCTATTTATGATTCCGAATAAAATGATTAATCTTGATCAGAAACGGAAGTTTAACCCACTATCAAATCTTTTTCACCATGGTCTAATTCAAATTCTTGTGTTGTTGCATCTATCTAAGGCTAGGGATACTTGGGAAGATTTCTTGTTTCAAAATGATTTTAACCTACTTTAGACTGCAGTATAATTGCCTCTCCATCTCAATAAAAAACCCAACTCATGCATGTTTAACCCTACTATTGAAAACCTGTGTGTTGATCCACAAGAAGACCATGCTACCACATATCAAACTTTCGTTTCTATCCGGAACCCATTGGGGAAAAAGACACGATCTGTTTTCATGCCTAGAAATCCATTGGAGAAGGTTTTAGATGTGTTAAAGGATAGGTTTCTCGTGGTTCCTATTCATGAGCCAACTTAGGTGGTTTTAAACAAATCATTTGTCAATAAAAAAGGTAGGTAAGGAACAGAGTAATTCGGATTTAAATTTGGCAAACAAGAGGATTGAGCAGGCTGGTAATGTGTTTGTTAAAAACTCAACAAATTTTAACACCTTCATAAATTCAGATGCTTCTTTGTCTAATCTATGAAAGTTTTTTTGATTCTTTTTTGATTTGATTCAGTTGGAAAAATAAAATAGATAGATTTATTTATTTTTATTTTTTTACTATTTTAGACTAGCTACAAAATCTTGTAGCTAGTTACAGAATCCTATAGCTTATCTTTTGAAACTATTAGTTTGCAATTGTTATCTAAAATTTGATTTGATTTTATCTTTTTTCAGGAAAGAACAGTTTATGATGCTATTTTCAAGGAGAAGGAATTATGGATTAAGTGCTCAATAGCTTAGTAATTTCTCATTTTTGAAAGAAAAATCTCATTTATTTAATTATTTTTTATGTAAAGATTCCTACAGGAGTATCTTTTGTTATTCTATTTTTGTAAGACAAGCTTATTTTCAGGGATCATCCTCTATCTTGTATGATAAGAGGTAATTGATCCAAGACTTGTTTAAACAGATTTTGTTGCTTAGTGTTATGAGAGAATTTTTCCTAGATTACAGTATGGACATATAATTTGTGGAAGCAATATAGGAGAACAATTTTCTTTTGGCTTTAGTCCTATGTGAATTGTAAAATGTTGGTCTTATTTTATTCTCCTGTTGCTTCTATGTTATGATATTTTATTATTAATGATTTATCTTTAGTCTCGTCATAATATGATATTTCATATCAACAAATATTTAAACGTTGTCCATGATTTGTTGATCTAGTTTGCACCTGTGATCAATCAATTATTTAATTATCTTTGAGTTTACTTATGTTATTAAATGATTGGTAATATCAATGTCCAGGACTGAGATTTCTTCCGTACTCTGCTATTGATTATCTTGAGATCACAGGATATTAATTGGTTATTTTCCTACTGTTTTAAATTCACTCCAAATGCATGAAATACTTCCTTGAATTTCTTCAGGAAGATTTATATTTGTCCCTGTCATATGTTTCCACTTAATACAGGACAAACAGGAGATCATACAATGCAGGAAAGGAATTTAGATTTTGGATGACTGATCAGTTACAGGTTAGTAGATGCATTCTTTTCTTTTATTTAGAGTTGTTTATGAATGAAACGATGATTGCATTAATTAGCTTTGACTGTTTTTGTGTCATTGTTTCAATTGTATTCATTTAGTATTCATTTGTTTAATATCTTTAAAAAATCCAAAAAGAAGTGTTGTTCATGTTTGATTCAGAAACTTTATCAAAAATATTTTTCACAAGTTTTCATGCAAACCTTGTAAACTGTATATAAATTGTTCATAATCATTTGTATATTCACATTCTTAGATAAACATTTGTAATTATTGTGTCGATTGTTAGAATCTTTTCTTTAGTTAGTTTATTTCCTTTTGCTATCTTTAGGACCCTAGTTGGCTAACGGGGCCATTAAACCCGTCAGGTCATTTCACTCCAAACGACTTGGGTTATTTAGACAACCTCGGTCCAGATTTGACCTTCCAGTTGACGGTGTGTCACTTATGCATATCAACACCACCATGGCTCCATTGACGAGCCTTTGCTAACGTGGAATTTGACACTAGTGATAATGTGGCATCTGACTTGTCTCGCTAACATGGAATTCAAGATCCAAAACTCTACAAAAAGGACATTTTTATGAACCTATAGATTTTTTAATTTTCGGATGATCTGAGTTTCACCTCATAGTTCCACCATATGACCTCTTCCCCCATGGCCTACCGCATAATTTTGTTGACAATCCTTCTTACCAATGTGTCCTCTTGTAGGGAGATGACATGGCATATAACTTGGCTTGTTGAGATGGAATTCTAACCCAACACATTTTTGTGGCACCTCTAATATCATATGTTGGCATGTCATTTGACGTGGAATCTGATTCAACATGTTGGGATGGAACTACTGACGTGGCATCTAGAATATGACCTTTTTCTAAAATATATTTTTGAGAATTTATGTATCTTTGAATCTCTAGATGGTCATGGTTCCTTTGCTCAGTTTCGTCATCTAGTATCCCCCACCATGAGTCCTGCCATTATGCCCCTGCTGACCTATCACCACACTAACATGGCACCTGACAGGGCATTGATGTATCTTGTTGACATGGAAATTTGACATGAAATTTGAGTTTCTTTGTTGATGTGACATAAATTGTTGTGGCATACGAGATTTTACATTCTACAAAAATTCCTTTTTTGTGAATCTCCAGAACTCTATATTCTGGATGGTCATAGTTCCCTCTTCTAGTTCCACCATCCAACGTTTTCCCCTTGAACTACCACCATGGTATAATAACAGAAGCCTTTGTTGACATGTCACACTAACATGACATGACACCTATACGTTGATGTGGCTTGGCACATGAATTCTTGGTTGAGGGATATGCCCATAGAGTTCCAACCTTCATCAAATTTCCACATCTAGATCTGGCCTTTCCAATCAATTCCATTTGTAAAACCTCTGAATGTCTACGACCTGGATTTTAGGTTCCACTTTCATATTCCATATCTGGGATCCAAAACTTTGGAAAAATTCCACTTTACAAAACTTCCAGATGTCTGCTATCTGGATTTAGGGTTTCACCACCAGGTTCCATATCAAGGATCTATAACATTTGGAAAAGTCCCTTCTTGAAAATCCCATATTCTTGACAATATGGGTATTGTAGTTCCTATGTTTTGGTTCTTCTTGTCTACCAATGTTCCAAGGAATATGGATTTGACTTATTCCCTTAACCTATACAACAATTATTCCTATATCTGTCATCTTTGAAACCTACCATTTCACTCCAGGGCATACTCATACATCCAATTCAATCCTCAACTCATTAATATGATTTCCTTCCTTAGGCCAATTAACATAGGAAATTCATTACTGTGCATACAAGGAGTATAGTTCATATAGGAAATTATAGGACATGAATTAATTCATTTACCTTACATTTTGTTACACATAACGATACAATTATGTAATTGCACAAGCGTACATAATTTCATATTTTACAGATCATAAAAGAAAACACAAGGAGACTTATCTGTCACAACCATAAACTAGATAATTGACTGAGGGTGGGTGATTTTCCACCCAACCATGGTCTCATATGCACTAGTCCTCTTTTCAATTTGGCCACCCCCTTTCTAAGCCATGATGCCACCATGGGAACACTCAATCTTTCATAGCACATTGGCAGTGTGACAACCACTCTCCTTCACTGCAACCACTGGAAGAAACCTTTCCCCCACCTTTTCATGAGCCTCCATGAGGTTTCTCAGATTCCTTCCCAAATGGGTTTACTTCCTCATGAGGGATTCCTTTCCATTACCCAACAATCATCAAGATTGCGACCTCCTCAGTCCATATTGGGTTCATATTCTCTGACCAGTCAGATGAGATTTATGCTCTTCTTTTATGAGCCTACTCTACTCATGGAATCTCCCATAGCTCAGAGTAAATATCTCTATGTCTCACTATACAAGTTCCCTTAGACTCAAAATTTGTCTTCTCTCCATTTCCAAAAATCTCTCTTTACTCTTCTACATGTCCCTCGTGCATCTTTGTCTTTATTTTTTCAAGAAGGTTCTCAATCTTCTCTCTATCAAAAGGAACTCATGGGTAAATCATAGGTATTTGAGATGGGTACTCTTTTGTACCCTCTGCTGATAGTTTTCTACTATCCTATCCACTCCTCCATAATTCTATTCAATGTGGACAGTTATTTGTTCAACTACCAACCCCCTTTGTTAACTTCATTTTCTTTGAGTTTAGGAAAAAATAGAATAATTGATTAGTCCCAAAAATAATTAATTCAACAAGGAGGATTGAGGTTTTTTAGCATGATGAACCTAAACTTTAGGCCCCCTCATTATTCCCTCTCATTATATCATGGCTAGTGTTAGTTCTCCACTCTTTAGTTAGTTGGTTTGGATTTCTTTTATTAAACAATAATTCAATTACATTGTTCATATGCCATGGCATGGAAATAATATCTCCATGTTGAGATAAAATCATCACTAAACATAATTTATTACAAATTAATGAGGGGATCAAAATTGGGGTGTTACGATACCCTCCACCTTATTAGGAACACCATCCTCATTGTTCTCCCTCATCTTAGCAAAAATTTCCATGTCTTCATCCTTCAACTACTGCAGCAATGTCCTTCTCTTCACTGTCTAGTCCATTTCTAAACTTCTGGCATTTCAACATTATTCCTACAACAATTACCATTAACATGAACATTTAAACTAATTTCATGTATAAACATTCATTTTTGCTCATAATATCGACAAAATATGATTATCGACACAATTAATTATTTGTTTGATCATGGATCTGCATCCATTTGGTTGCCACGGTTAGAGTTCAACTCACTATTTTCTCAAACATACCCAATGTTCTCATGATCCCAAATATCATGCTTTTCAATCAAGTCTCCTCTTTCTTTCATTTACTCTCCCTCAAAGATCAGGAATCCCCTTCTCTACTACACAATCCCTCAAACGATCCATCTTTACAAGGATTCCTTGCACATGAATAGTACAAATACTCACAAAGTGTTACCTCCAATGAATCCCTCTGAATTTCTCTAACGTAGCATAACACATCTCAGTGGAAATCATGCCATATCACAGGGCTTTGGTGTCACAACAATATCCTTTTCCCCATGATTTTAAGTTCAACAACCAACACCTATCCCTTTAGGCCAAATTTGGCATCTCTCCCATATCACATGCATATAGTAACTATGAGATATTTTCATAATATTTTCACTCAAAAATATTTTAAATTTGTTTCCCACGGATATCCTGTTCCACTTATTAATTTTTCAGATATGTTCCATATAGGAACTCAGATCCCACAAGTATAAGACTTCCTTCTCATAATAGTTTGTCTCTTACATTATTTCCATATCCAAGACCATCCTTCCTACAATTCTTAATATTCATTTAGCCAAACAAGCTTTTAGTATTCCATGCACATTGTACTTTCATTGCATATTTATAATGGCTTAGAAAGTGAACTCAACATTATACATACTAATAGTTGAATCACTCTTTTCCATTAATGTTATCTAATGGAAATGAATTATCATTCTTTAGATATGCATTATATATCATAAAGAAACTTTCATAATGCAATAAAACATCACCAATAATATAAACCATTGTGCCAATACCCCTAGCCACATCTACATAATCCATCCTTGAATTGATTCCAGAATACCACATTGTTATGTTAGGTATTCCACCATGGTGAGTTGGAAACTCAAATATTCATATAGTGACATGGCTAAATTTACTGGCATTCATTGCCACAACAAGAGTATGCCTCTTTTCTGGAGTTGATCATGACCCCAAAATCAACATAACAAAATCAGGAAATCAATTTTTTTTACATAAATTCATCCATGCATCCATTTTTTACTAGTGACCAAGGTGCCAATAGTCACGACCACCCAATTACTCCCCTTACTATTTCCACAATTATTTTGGGATACTAGAAGGTTTTTCCTTCCATGAGGGAAGTCCAATAAATTCCCTTTTCTACACCCATGCATTTCCTTAATGCATTTAACATATGTGCTAATTATTAGCACAATCATTCATTCATCCTTGGATAATAAATGGAAACAATACATATCTTTTCATGAATTCATTTCAAATATTCCAATCCATATTTTCTCATTACAGGTTTCTTCATCTACCATACATGTGGGGTGTCCATGACATACACACAATCATTCATATTCCTATACATATCACCCAAGATATAAAGTATGTTTGGAGGAATTCTTACCCAATTCCTTTCAGACTTCATGCTACAATGGTATAATAAATATCATACATGCCTAGCTCCCAACAATGTTTCTGATGTCACCTCATCAATTGGTGCTTTGTGGGAACTCACAAGATTTTGTCATCAATTCTTTCAAAAACAACTCTCTTGTCTTTCCCTCTACATGAGGTGTTCCATCATTGGCAGATATCTCCTCAACAACTCCAATCTTTCCAATAAACAACAATCATCATCACAATCATATCAAATATCATTCCAATCACCATCTATATGCCATAACACTCTATAAAGTCAATAAGCATGATCAAATATGCCCTAGCATATCTATATGCACTCTTCCAAATTATCCTCAATGTGTTCATTAGTGTGAGCATAAAAATGTTTTAGCTATTTTTACTTTCTCAAATCTATCAACATTCTTATGCTTGATATAATCACATATCGGTTTTCTCATTCTAGAGAAATATAATTAACAATAATAGAGGATTCAAGGAATTATCCCTTTTCCCAAATCCTCTGTAAAGTATAGAATTCTCAGCATGGTTGAGTTATCTTCATGACCCTCTTTCCATTATGTTCCTTTTTGGTTGTTCCATTTTTCTTTGATTAGTTCCAGTCAAGTTCATATTGAAATTTTCTAACTTAGGAAACCCATCTTCCATGGATGCAGTACCATACCAAAACATCATGGTTAGCTCATAAGTTCAATTACAACAAGGTGCCTTCTTCACATAAACCAAATAAAATTAGAATTATTAATATTTTAGCATATGCATGACTTCGACACATCATGTTTTAAAAATGTAATCCATGACTCTTATACATATTGGCTTTTGCAATCCACTGCATTATTCTCGATAGTCATTAATTTTCATGGCCCTGTCCTCATGACAGGGTCTTCCCACAATCCATTGTCATGGGAATACTTCAACATGCAACTTCCTTGTTTCATATCCATCAACTCCTGAAATGATCTCAACTCATGAGTTAGTAAAAAATCTATCATTTCAATAATTTACCCACTATTTTCATAAAGAATATAGGCATGCATTCTTATTATGCATCCAAACCACACCTTCACACATGTGCATATATTCCATCAGTTTGCATTCACAATGTGATTTCATGCACTCAACCATAGGTTTCGACATTGTGTGTGAATGCCTATAGTTGACACACTTCTATAATTTACATAAGAACATATGTTCAACTTAAGATTAATATATCTCATGATTTTTCACAATTATTCCCATAAAATTTCTAAAGGCATAGTCATAATTATATTTCCTTCGTTCATAGGAATAAATCATTATTTCTCACTTGCCCCTTTTAGTATTTCATACTATCTCTTTCTGAAGAATGATATAAAAAATCTTCAAGTTAGTATATAAAAAAACAAAACCTTCAAGGCAGGGTCAACTAAGTAGCAATAGTATTGTCCAAAACATGGAAATTACTACTATTACTCCAGAGTCAACTTGTTTATGCATCATTCACAATAGACATCCTAATTAAATGTAGTCAAACTATTCCTTCAAGCATATACATGCATGTGCATCACTTGGACATTATCCATGGAATTCATGAACATTCATTTTAATTTAATATCATCCTTTCCCGATGAGATATTACAATCATTTACTTGACATGTCTCATAGGGATACTCATAAATATGTTGTCATCCTTCATTTGGTAGCAATTAACAAGGAACCACTTTTGCACGCTTGTTATGAAAACATTCCATATGCCATAAATTTCACTAGGTAATTCATGGCATTACCTAGTGCATCGCAAGTACTAGTTCCTAATTTCCTTTAACCATTTATTGTCAATCATTTTCAATCATCAAAATTTCACTAAGGTAATCCTTACCTATATTCCCTTTTCATTATTTGAGCATACCAAAACATACTTGCATGGCTATCATTCAAGATTGGATGATACCTTATCCATGAGTTTCTCGGTGAGGTTCATGTACACCTTCCCACATCTCTGGACCAACACCTCACAACCCATATCCCTTTCTTCACAAGGTTGTATGTAGAATCCCCATACTTTTCATCCATGCTATCAACCTTTCCTGGTTATCAATCATCATCAATCACAGTTATTCATCATGGAAATTCTTATTAGTAGACTTCTTAATACATCTATTTACATGTTAGGTGTAAACTTATCATTATCATATGTATTTGAAGAATATATACATGCACCTATCACTTTACTATCCTCATGTTTTATTAATGAACATATACTCTAGATTTTAATTCTCTTAATCAACAACATATAATATCCTTGCCAAAAGTTATGGAAAGAGTCAAATATAAAAGAATGAGTTGAGAGATTCCCCTTCATTATTAGGGCTCCATCAGTTGGCCCTCTTCTTCACCTGTGAGCATCCTGACTATACCTTTCATCTATTTCCGATGGATTTTCACGATCGTTTTTCTTCTCTTCTACAATATCATTCTTTTGCTCTGTCACTTCAGCATTTTTGGAGCATCTCAATTCTGGATGTAGCTTCCAACAACTATATTCACAATTTGATGCAGGATAATCGCTCCACCTCATTACGCGCCAACTAATTTACACGCGTGGTACGCATTTAAGGAAGGGAGAGGCACCACCCTCTCATTTTTACTTGAGAATATAAGGCGTGATTAAGGTGTTTAATGAAGACGAGCTAGAAAATCCAAATTGTGATTTCTCACAAGCTAGAGATAAGGTTGCCATTAAGTGGTTGACGACAGAAGGGATCTGCATCCGATTTGGAGCAGATTTCCATCATTGTAAATTTCCCTTTCAATAGGCATTTTGAATGGTGATTTGACACCACTAGTTTAGCTTACAAGGGAAGATCGTTGATCCCATCTTGTATAAATATTTGTATTCTATGCCTGATAGAGGATGTTGAAGTTTGATGAAAAATCATTGTAGGCCAGGAGGAGAAATACAGAGAGTCGAGACTCAGTTGTAGCTCAGACTCCACTATTGTAATTTGACATTCCACTATTAATAGAAAATGACAGTTTTTCCTATTTTATATTTCTTTGTAATGGATATTGTGTTATGAATGTCATGTGCATGTCTTTGAATTGTAGATGAATGTTAGAAATTGTCTTCAGGAATAGATATATAGCTTTCTATCTGTGAGTGTGTTGAATTAGGTCTGGTTCTCTAGGCTAAGTGCAAGGAGTGCACGACAGAGGGAAGAAAATCTATGAGCCAACGCAAGGAGTGTGTGTCGTAACTCAGTGGATTTAGAAGAGAGACTGCCAAGAGGGCATACCAGGTTAATTCACAGACTCAGGGAGAAATTTCAAGGTGGTTGAGTACCTTGGAAAGAAAGACTGTGTGGGAGGAAGCACAGTGCAGAGTTACTGAACACTCTAGAACACTCTACTAAGAGGGAATCGAGCTAGTGAGAGCATGCACAAGGGAAACATGATTGGAAGTGTTGTTACCCTTAGGAGACTCTCAGAATTACTAAACATTTTGAGGAAGGAAGGCTTTGCAAGAGTGCATCGACAAAGGAAAGGAGATGCCTTAAACCTTTCCATAAGGCTAAGGGAGAAGTCATCGAAGAACTGAGCCAAGTGCAAGGAGTGTGCCAAAGGTCTTGTAATCCCATCTTACAAGATCAGGAGGAAGAGCGAGAAGTTTCGAGGAGGGCACAAGAAAGTTCACCAAGGAATGAGGAACTTTCAAGGGTTTTCAAGCCGAGTGAGGTCACATAAGCCTCTATGCAAAACTCTGCAAGGAGTGTAGAAGGAGTTCAATAACAACATAAGTCTCGAAAGGAGAATTTGCACTAAGTGTGCAAAGGATTCGGGGACTAGACGAAGTCCTGAAGGCAGAGATATCAATAGAAGGAGGAGATGGGTGGAAGAAGATCGAGAGGTTCGGGAGCAAGAACTTTGGAAGGTTCGCCAGGAGCGAGAAAGGATATTTTTGAAGTCGTGAAACATGAAGTGATTCTGGACAGTTGGATCTAGAGGACATGTGGTAGAGATCCATGCAGTTCAGAGGAAGAACCCTCCAAGAAAAGTCAACAGGAGGACACCCGGAGAGCTGAGAACCGAAGTGATCTTAGCCGTCTATTGGGATTGGATGCGCGGCGAGAGATCAACACTCCACTGAATTACAAATTGGGAAAATCAGAGTCGGGAGGAGATAGGACTCGCGAAGCCCAAACTCGCGAGTTTATCACAACTGTTGGTCGCCAGGAGAATGTGGACCGTAGATCTGGTCCCGAATAATTCGTCGATTCAGAAATCAGGAATAAGGGAGTAAGAAACTCGCGAAGGTTCCAAAGTACGAGATCACGAAGGGAGCCAACCCATGGTCATAGTCCGTGGTCATGTCAAGAAGGAGGTCTAGCCCACAGAGATAGCGATTTGATGTTAAATTCAGGAAACTCTAAGGAGGGGGTTCGTGGGTATCCAATAACCTACACCTGAAAAGGGAAGGACCGATGATAGAGTTTCGGGTTCTAAGGAGGAATCTAAGGAGTCGCTCCGACTCAGATATCGAACGGTCCTAGACCAGGAGGTTGAGCCAGCCCCAAAGGAGAGGAGAGGGGAGGTTGGCATCAAGAGTGGTATCAGAGCTTGATTTTTCTTGTAGATGACAGGAAAAGGAGAAAGGAGATGAAGGAGATAGTCTGATACCATTAGAACTGGTATCATAGGTTGTTTTGTCAATAGATCATAGGAAAAGGAGATATCAGAGCCGATGCATAATTTATTTCTGTAGGCAAGAGGGACAGAGTTCAATGCTCTGTTGAAGTTGTTGCAAGGTGTGCGATAGATGTTAAACAACCAGATGGGTTGCACGTGAAGCAAGATGGTCATTGGAAGTTAGGAGCACAGTCAAGGGAGAGTTTTCTCGTAGAAAATCAAAGAGGAGATGGAAAAGGAGCTTAGTGAAATCTGAGCCCAGATGGAGAAGATAGCATTCAAGATGCAACAAGAGGCAAAGGTACGATGGAGGTACGAGTGGACTTTGAAGAGGACATCCAAGTGGCCTGTTCAAAATTTGTTGGCCAGAGGGCAACAAGAGATGTTAAACTGCTAGGGAAAGAGATCTGGCAAGGGTCTCGTAGATTTCCAGATGGGCAATGAGAAGGGATTAATGGATCTCATAAACTGCTAGATGGGCAGAAGAGACATCCTAGATTTCCAGGTGGGAAAGGGAGAATACATGAACGCAGTTGAGAGTTCGCGTCAGTTGACAGATGAGGAAGAGGTAGAAGAAATACCTCACTCAGATGTATATTCACACGGAATTGTGAGTCGTGTGAGTGAAGATGATGAGAATATGAAAACTTCCACCATCGAAGAGAAGGATCAGGGGAATGTTCTGATCATTGGAGGAGTCAATATATTCCTACTGTTAAGAACCAAATATCAATATAGCATAGAAAAACCTCAGAAAAAGTACTCAACACCGTGAAAAATAGATAATTTCAGATAATAAGCCTCTTCGAGGGGGCAACCTCTTTTTACCCCACTTAAATGTTCAAGTACAAGATGATTCAAAACGAAAATGTCTCCTTGGTATATATAGGAGACTAGGAAGTATAATTACAACTAAGGGCCTAAAGACGACATAAATAAAATAACATTACTAATCTAATATGCCCCAATTAAGGGGTAATGAGCCAATATTAGGGCTTAACATACCCCTCCCCTTGAGACAAGTGTTGTCCGCAATGCTTGAGTAACTCTGGATGCTTCTGTATAAAAGACTCATCTTCCC
>ML778223.1:236227-281028 GCA_009831015.1 Picea engelmannii
AAATGAAAATGTCTCCTTGGTATATATAGGAGACTAGGAGGTATAATTACAACTAATGGCCTAAATCCGACATAAATAAAATAACATTACTAATCTAATATGCCCCAATTAAGGGGTAATGAGCCAATATTAGGGATTAACAATGACCTAGAAGATGAAATTTTTAACACAAATACTTTGCTAATTTCTGTAAATATCCTCTGGAGTTCAGGGTCTTAAACGTTACAGAGAATTTTTTATAGCGAAAATTCCGCAATGACTCAGTTCAGGATGATTCCAGAACCCTATATTGTACAGGCTGTATCTCCGAAAGTATAAGGCCTCAAGAGCTGAATTTTTAACCCAACGTACCTTGATCCGTATTCTAAATATCTTCCAATCCGTTCCTTTTGAAACATTGTATAAAAAGAGTTATAGTGAAAATTCCAAGGTGTCTCAAATGTAGCAGCGAAACCCCAAGACCTTGAGCTCTGATACCATATGTTAAGAACCAAATATCAATATAGCATAGAAAAACCTCAGAAAAGGTACTCAACACCTTGAAAAAGAGACAATTTTAGATAATGAGCCTCTTTGAGGGGGCAACATCCTTTTACCCCACTTATATGTTCAAGTACAAGATGATTCAAAATGAAAATGTCTCCTTGGTATATATAGGAGGCTAGGAGGTATAATTACAACTAATGGCCTAAAGACAACATAAATAAAATAACATTACTAATATAATATGCCCCAATTAAGGGGTAATGAGACAATATTAGGGCTTAACACCTACCAAGCGAACGAGGAGAGGCTAGGAAATTTTGTGTGGATGCAATAGAAAGACAACAAGCTAAGACTATCATGGGGGAGGAGGAACATATACTGAAGTCTATCCCAACAGAAGGAGAGCACCTAGTTGAGTCACTCACTCAGTGGGAATTGGAGTTAAAGGCACTGGAGGATTGGTTGGACAGTCCGAAACCAAAATGTGGCTACCATAAGATAGCCATGCCAAAGGAGACACACCAGCATGAGGAGAAGTTGGTAGAAGCTAGAGGGAGACCAGCCGGACAACTGACATGAGTCAATCTATCATAAGAGGAAGCTGAGCGGAAGCCAAATAATGATGAGACTGCACAAGTGTAGGTTGCAACATAGTGGTAATCTAAGACCATAAGAGATGAAGAAGACAACTTGGGAGATCAGTGTGATTTACCCAGAGGCAAGGAAGAAGTGCAGCAAGCCAGTCTGCAATAGAAGAGTCAACCGATGGAGCAACTGGACAAGGTGATTGAGGAGATCAGGAAGCTGATGACGAGGTCAACAATGAAAGAGGTCAGCAAGAGAAAGATGAATATAGAAGAACCTACATGAGTAGAAGGGAATATGTAGGAGCACCAAAAGCAAGGCAGAGGAGCCGAGAGACAACTCCAAGAGAAAGTTTGGGATCCAAGAGGATTTCAACCATGCTTGAAATATCATGAGAAGGAGATCGTGATTTTTGTATCTGTGGAGTATGATGCAAGAGCATCGCTCCACCTCAACATGCGTCAACTAATTAACATGCGTGGTACGCATTCAAGGAAGGGAGAGGCACCACCCTCTCATTTTTCCTAGAGAATATAAGGCGTTTAATGAGGATGAGCTGGAAAAGAAAAATTATGCTTTTGCACAAGCTAGAGATAAGGTTGTGATTAAGTGGTTGATGGAAGAAGGGATCTGCATCCGATTTGGATCAGATTTCCTTCATTGTAATTTTCCCTTTCGATAGGCGTTTTGAATGGTGATTTGAAACCACTAGTTTAGCTTGCGAGGGAAGCTCATTGAGCCCCTCTTGTATAAATATTTGTATTGTATGCCTAATAGAGGTTGTTGAAGTTTGATGAAAAATCAGTGTAGGCCAGGAGGAGAAATACAGAAAGTCGAGACTCAATTGTAGCTTGGACTCCACTATTCTAATTTGACATTCCACCATTAATAGAAAATGACATTTTTTCCTGTTTTGTATTTCAGTGTAATGGATGTTGTGTTATGAATGTCATTTGCATGTCTTTGAATTGTAGATGAATGTTAGAAATTGTTTGCAGGGATAGAGATATAGCTTTCTATCTGTGAGTGTGTTGAATTAGGTTTGGTTCTCTAGGCTAAGTGAAAGGAGTGTGTGGAAGAGGGAGGAAACTCTATGAGCTGACACAAGGAGTGTATGTCTGAACTCAGTGGAGTCAGAAGAGAGACTGCCAGGAGGGCATAGTAGGTTAATTCACAGAATTAGGAAGAAATTTCAAGGTGGTTAAGTACCTTGGAAAGAAAGACTGTGTGGGAGGAAGCACAATGCAGATTTACTGAACACTCTATAACACTCTTCCAGGAGGGCATCAAGCTAGTGCGAGCGTGCACAAGGGAAACACGATTGGAATTGTTGTTACCCTTAGGAGACTCTCATAATTATTGAACATTCCGAGGAAGGAAGGATTTACAAGAGTGCATCGACAAAGGAAAGGAGATGCTTTAAACCTTTCCATAAGTCTAAGGGAGAAGACATCAAAGAACTGAGCCAAGCGTAAGGAGTGCGCCAAAGGTCTTGTAAGCCCATCTTACAAGCCCAGGAGGAAGAACAAGAAGTTCCCAGGAGGGAACGATAAATTTCACCAAGGAATGAGGAACTTTCAAGGGTTTTCATGCCGAGCAAGGTCACAGAAGCGTCTATGCAGAATTCTTCAAGGAGTGCAGAAGGAGTTCAAGAACAACGTAAGTCTCGAAAGGATAATTTGCGCTCAGTGTGCAAATGATTCGAGGACTATCCAAAGTCCTGAAGGAAGAGAAATTATCCATCGTCAGAGGAGATAGGTGGCAGGATATTGAGAGGTTCAGGAGCAAGAACTTCAGAAGGTTCGCCAGGAGTGAGCAAGGATCTTTGTGAAGTCGTGAAATGCAAAGAAATTCTTGATTGTTGGATCCATACGACACGTGGCATAGATCCATACAGTTCGAAGGAAGAACCCTTTGAGAAAAGTCAAGAGGAGGACTCCCGGAGAGCTGAGAACCGAAGTGATCTAAGTCATCCATTAGGATAGGACACATGGTGAGAGATCAATACTCTGTTGAATCACAAATTGGGAAAATAAGAGTCAGGAGGAGAGAGGACTCACGAAGTCCAAACTAACGAGTTGATCATAGTTGTTGGTCGCCATGAGAACGTGGACTGTAGATTTGGTCTCGAATAATTCGTCGATTCATAAATAGGGTATAAGGGAGTAAGTAGCTCGTGAAATTTCCTAAGTACGGGATCACGAAGGGAGCCGATCCACGATCATAGTCCATGGTCACGTCAAGAAGGAGGTCTAGCCCATAGAGCTAGGGCTTTGTCGTTAAATTTAGGAAATGCTAAGGAGGGGGTCCATGGGTATCACATAACCTATGCCTGAAAAGGGAAGGATCGGTGATAGAGTTTTAGGTTCCAAGGAGGAATCTAAGGAATCGCTCCAACTCAGATATCAAACGATCCTAGACCGGTAGGTCGAGCCATCCTCGAAGGAGAGGAGAGGGGAGGTTGGCGTCATAATTCCCATTCCTTTGACAATGTGATCAATAATTTCGTGTTGGGATGAATTTAATAAATCCTTTCCTGGACTGAGTTGAATCCCCGTTGGATTTTCCCGACTCTTGTCTTGATTGTGCTGAATTCACATGCGGATTCTTCTTGACCTGTAGTGTTGCATCATCCTGTCTCAGCGTACTCCTTGTCACCGTGATCTTATTTCTGTATACCTTTTGCTTCCAACATACTGTAACAAAATGGTTATGACTGCCGCAAAATGTAAATAAAATTACTCTTTTTATAAGTTCCATGACTTTAACATGTTCTTCATTAAAGGTAGGGGAAGGGGATTTATACCTTCAACCATTTTACCTTTCTTTTGCGACTCATTGTTCACGTCACTGTTGGCTTGAGCTTCTTTCTTGCCTTTACGAGTTTGAATCCATGTTATTTTCAGTTCTGGAAATCGGTCCCAACAATGATCAACATCATGTTTGAACTTCTGACAATGTGTACAACAAACCACTGGATGGATTTTTTTCACGAGTAAACTCTTCCGTGTATCCCAACCTTCATGGATTGGTTGTTCTCGCACCTCGATAGGCTTAGCTCTTCCTTGGCCATGCTTTCCAAGACCTTGTCCTTTCATGTAGAAAAACTTGGATAGTGTCTTCATACCAATTCCTTTGGTATTATTTTCAAAAGTAGAAATATCATGATCTCTTGATTACAGTTCCCGATTAGCTACAGGAGAAGCTAGAGTATACTGAGTACTTTCCGCTCATGAGGAAAATGTGCCAATTGAATCTCCTATTGACTACTCCTCAACCAGATTATAAGGTGTATATGAATCCTCCTCTTCTGATTTCCCATGGAATGGATGAATTTCATCATCCTTGACAGGACTCCGATTCCTAATAGAAGGAATTCTTCCAACTGGTCTTTCTTTTGTTGCTAACACCAATGTTCACAACCTTTCCATGTCTTCTTCAAGGATTTGTACCAATCTTCTCATCTCGTCATTTTTCTTGCTAAATATGTTTATTTATCTCCTTGATTTCCTAGATTCTATCTCTCTTCAAGATTTTCCCCATGCTTATTCATAATTCCTGCAATATAGTCAACCTTCTCTGATACCACTTGATCTGAAATCGGTGCTTAGAAATTTACACTTTGATTTCGATTTTAGCAAGATATTTTCTGACAATGCATGTGAATTATATGAGCAGTAAAAAACTTAAAGAATGAATATAACTTGCATAAAACACACAAGAGACAAACCATAAATAGATTGAACATCAGAAATTGATAACGAAGTTCGGAAAATCTGCCTACGTCTCTGGGCCTTTAGCTGTAGTGTGCGAGGATTATTTATTATTCCTAAATGCTAAAAAAAATTCTTCAAAATTACATCAATCAGTTCTCTGATTGAATCAACTGTACTCTTCTCTATCTCAACAATCCGATGCAATAGAAGACACTCAAAAAGGCGGAGTAGAACTCTTGGAATAAGCCTCACAAGCTCAACTACTCTTTTGGCTTCGCTGCCTAAGATGGATTTATCCTTCACAAATTTTCCTTGAATTTGATTCCAAACTACCTTCTGATATGTAGTTCAAGACCTCCTCGAATAGACTCAAACAATCCTCACCAAGATCCCCTCTCAAATGGGCTCAAACAAGCCACTTACAGAATGAGGACATACCAACAAGACTTTCTTCTGTAAAATCCCTCTCCTCACTCTTGCTTCAAGATTCACTTGTGACTTGTTGTAAAGCTACATAATGCTTGGTTTATATAGTATTGGCATTGGGGTTCACATCCCAACTTCCTCCCAAAATATGGCCTCAAATTGTGCTCCAGATCCTCCAATAATGGGGAAAATCCCATCAAAATCAGCATAACATCATAAAAAATCATATTATAAAGTGGAAAACCCACTTTTGGAAAATATAGGGTGTGTGCCCCCTTCCTTCAGGCTCTTGGTCATGTGGCAGTGCCATATGGAAAAGCATTAGGCTGTCACCCCTTTCTTTTTCGATATCCTGGTTGCATGTCTGGCCCATGTGGCCAAGTGTCAATCCCAAACAACACCCCACCCTAGTCTTCTACATCTGGTCATGTGGAAGGCGCCTTGGTCGATAGTCTAGTCCTGTTGACTGGGAACTACCCTCTAAATTACCGCTAATATCAATTTAAATAAATATTGTGCCATATGTTATAACAAGCAACATAGTAGCCCAGGTGGCTAGCACGTGGATTTTGGGTCGTTGCCAAGCCTGAAAGTTGGGGGTTTGATCCATTGAAAGTGAATTATTTTTTGAATTGACCCTCATTGGATTTATACAGGGTGCCATGTGACTCCTTGTGATTGGGCCACGTGTCACCTCATGATTGGACCGTACTACTGACTCATCGGTTCAGTCACCACACAGTTAACTGCCCAGTCATCACTACCACGTGTCAAATCTACACAGTCAACACCATACTTGCCATGTGTCCCAACTAGATGTTTTCATGTCACTTTCGTATTGGCCACATGTCATGTTTCTACTGGTGCCACATCATCATACGAATTTCCACGTCAGCTTCCTACAATGCCATGTGTCAACTTTTTACTGGTCCAACTCGACCCTGAAAATGCCAAATTCACCTACCATGTGGCACGTCCTGGTGCTACCACATGTCATGCTAACGTCATCATGATGTACTACTGATGTCATCTTCCACGTTAGTTGTACGACCTTTGACCTTTGAATTTTTGTCTCTTTGGACTGAACTTCAGATCGCAATAATTTCGCCATACAAAGTCCATTTTCGAAAAAGAATACACTATCTAAATTGACACGACAAGCACTACGCAATGGTGTTGGTTTCGTCCAAATCCAAGAAATTCAAATTTTTGTCCTTTTTGGATCCATTTGGATCAATAGCCCTGCTCCAAAGAATCATGGTAATTATTCCATGTAATCATGGTAATCACGGTGATAGATGAGACGATTCCATTTTCTAGTGGCCCTTTAAGAAGTGCAGTAAAAACCAAATTTATGTGTGCCTGAACTTTTTTCTCCTCCACCTTTGTCAGATCAAGAATAACTTCTCCATTATCTCTCACACTGCAACAAATGGCAGCAATAATGTTTCTCAAAGGAATTGTATCATCCACCAAAGAAACACATGCTCGCAGAGCTCCATCATCGTTGACAACTATATTGACCCATCTTTGGCTTCCAAATAAACTTCAATGGTGTCTTTCTCCGAGTTTTCGTTCTTACCTGATGATGATTTATGTTCATGAACACCAACGAGCATAGGTCCCTCGACCTCAACAATATTCTTCTTGTATTCCCTTCACAGGTCAACAACACCCCTACATGGCACTTGACTGCTCCTACGACTAAGGATCTACACTCCTCCTTTGACCACAACTCGTCAATTTATTCAATCAACCGCTTCACAGTTTCCTTTTTCTTGCACGATCTCTTTTCTCACAGTGACATATATTTTCTCCTCTACAATGGCTCCATCTAGGTGGTGGTGACTCTTTCTAATAATGATGGACAACAAATAACTCTCACACTACTACATACCTAGCAACAATCCACATGTAACCAATATACTCTCACTTATGCTAATCCACTACTCTACTCTCAACATGTTCTTTGTGGTACCATATTAAAATGGGAGAGTAGAGTATTACACACCAACAATGTGTCAAGCACACTATTGAATCAATGTCATGGTACATATAAATACAACAAGGTTTGTCTCAAGAAAAAACTACCTTGATCACTCAATCTATCATTTGAGAAAATATCTCAACCTCACACCATTTTATGACTCTTAGTTGGAGAGAATCTCTCTCACAAACAACTATCTAACAAACTTCTAAACTATAAGATCAAACCACTCACGTAGAGATTGTTCTCTACCTTACAAACATAACATCCTCACAGATGATTAAGATACTTAGGAGTTACATATTCTGAAAAGAATACATAATGCTATTCTCTTCTCTCGGTGCTACAATTGTATAGGATCGAGCATTCTTGTTAAGACACATGCTTTCTTTGTGTATCAGTTGAACTCTGGAAGTGGTAAGTAGTTACATTGGAGCCTTCTTAATCGGATTGTAGATGGATAATATATTGCAGTCTACAATGAGATTCCCCAGACATAAAATGTTGCCTACTGCAGTAATAATAGACATAAGAGGGATTGTTGGATTGGGTATCTTGTGCCAGCAGTCGATTTCAAAGTCAAAGGCCATGATATTTTTTTTGTTGTGTAGAGGAAGAACCATGTATCTCTCTTCACTTCTTGATCTTGATTCTTTACCTTCATCCATCTGGTATCTCTTCCTCCAATACCTGATAGGAACATGGATTTCTATTTTGTGCATAAGCTCTGGAACTGCACTGTGTTGGCCACTAGATGGAAAAGTAAGATCATTTCTATCACTTCTTTTGGAAACCCACTCCATAGGTTCACCTCTAATTGCAAGAAAGATACAATGATAAACTGCTTCTCGCTTTTGGGTTTATAGTGAATATTCTTTGTCTGCATCTCTACTATTAATAATGAAATATGAGTATTTTCTCTGCCAAATTTTATAAGACTTTTGTTTGGGAATGTGATGCCTCAGGTAAAGGCATTACCAACAAAAAAATATGTGTTCAAATCTTGGGAAAATCCACCTATGGAAAAGAAATGATGGCTATTGCATGTTGTGGATATATGACATCCCTACTTTCTCAGGCAATGTTTCCGAAATTAAACTAATCATCGCAACCTCAAATACTTTTTGGAGCAAAGGAATTTATCCCTAGAGAAACACAAATGGGTTACCAAAATGTTGGGATATGATTATGAAATCATTTATAATAATGGAAAGGATAATGTGGTAGTTGATTCTCTCTGTAGAAAGTATGAAGTGGAAGGGTCCCTCTTTTCACTCTCCTTCATTGTATCACAATGGGTGAATAAGGTATGCAAGGAATGGTTCATAGATCCCATGATTGCTAGCTTGAACCAACAACCTCATTAGTCACCCCATGCATCTCAAGAATACACTTGGCACAATGAAGAGATTTGATATAAAGGGCATCTATATTTGAGCAAAGATTCCACCTTTAAAACAACTGTGCTATCCAAACTCCATGCATCTCTAATAGAAGATCATTCCATCTTTCATAAAACATATGAACAAATCAAGAACTCATTTTTTGGGGAAGGAATGAATATGGACATCTACACTTTTCTTGTCGAATGTGACCTTTTCCAACAACATAAGGGAGAAACATTAAAACTCCGGGTGAAATACAACCTTTACCTATTCCCCCCACTATATGCACTGATATTTCTATGGAATTTATTGTGGGGTTGCCCAAATATAGCAATAAATCTATCATCATGGTTGTGGTTGATTGTATTTCTAAATATACTCATTTTTTTGACCTACAACACCCCTTTAAAGCTTCCATAGTTGCTCAAGTAGTCATGGATAACATCTTTAAACTCTATGGTATGAGACAAACTATTGTCATGGACTACGATCCCACTTTCACTACCAATTTATGGCAAGAATTTTTTATGCTCTAGGGAACTCAACTTCATCTTATCACCACCTATCACCCCCACTAATGGTCAAAATTAAGATGTCAATAAGTGTTTGAAAGCATATTTGAGGTGTTTTACTTCTGAACAACAATCCCAATGAGTTCAGTGGCTACCCATGGCATAATCGTGGTACAATATAACTTATCATAGTGCCAGTTGAATGGCCCTCTTTGAGGCTATAGCAGATTTTAATCTTGTACAATATTTTACTACAAACAAATTTTCAATAAAAGAACATAAAATATACAATGGAAAATACACGCATTACACATAGATTTTCCCCCCTGGAAACCCAAACTGTGAAAAAACATCATATTCTATATTCATCCATATCATACATTGTTTACAATACAATATACATATAGAATCCAATGGCATCTAGAACCCTAATCCAATGACTTGGATTAGTCAACAACCCTAATTCCTTAACCAGAAATAGAAAGCCATCGGAAAAAAACCATGTACCAAAAAACCACCCATAAATTGAAACAAAAACCGAGGACCACCCAAAAATGGACACTAGTTCTAGTCATGAAAAGAATATAACACATATCCAACATTCTCCCACTTATTGTTTTATTTTCATACATGGGGTTATAGGGTTACATAGTCAACAATCCAGGGCAACAATACCCATAGATCCTCTACAGCAAGAGAACTTCTTAGTGCTCACATATTTTGTTAATGAATCTGAAACATTCTTCAAAGCGCCCACCTTCATCAACAACACCTTCTTTTCTTCAACCATGTCTCTGAAAAAGGGATATTGAACATCAATATTCTTTCTCTTTGAATGATAAGTCGAGTTCTTTGCCAGAAAAATTGCACTCTCATTGTCACAATGTATCCTTACATATTGTTGTACCAACCCAATACCTGGACACAATATTTGTAACAATATTGCTCCTTTCTTGCATGAGTTCCTGTCATATATTCAACTTATGTAGTTGAAAGTGCCACTACAAACTGTATTTTTCTCATCCAATTGATTTCTCCTCCAAACAGGTTAAACACATACCCTCTTGTAGATCTCCTACGATCCAAATCTCCATCTCGGTCTGCATCCACAAAGCCATGTATGTACAACACTTTGTCGAATCCTAGTCTTCTTTGATAGCACAATCCATAGCTAGAAGTGCCACGCAAATTCTTGAAAACCCTCTTTAATATTATCCAATTCTCATTCCCTTGTTTTGAGATATACCTGCTCAAAACTCCCACTACATATGCAATGTATGGTCTAGTACATACCATTTCATACATTAAACTTCCAACTACACTCACATATGGAACACAAAACATGTCTTCCTCTTCTTCCTGTGTCTTGGGACACTGATCTTCATATAAATTTACACCTACAAGAATAGGGACCCTGACCGGTTTACATTACTACATATTAAACCTCTACAATATTGTTTCAACATATTTTCTCTGATTTAACTAGAGTTTCCTATTTTTCCCAACTCTTTTAATTTCCATGCCCAAAATGAAATTTGCAGCACCAAGATCCTTCATGTCAAATTTAGAGGACAACTGAGTTTTCACATCCTGGATAATCTCCTTCTTGTTTCATATGAACAACATCTCATTCACATACAAGACCAAATAAATCAAATGATCACCAATTAATTTAAAATACACACAATGATCCTCTTTTCTTCTTGTGAAGCCAATTCCCAACATATAAGTATCAAATTTTTTATACCACATCCTTGGTGATTGTTTTAAACCATACAAAGACTTTTTCAGCTTGCATACCAACTCCTTCTTTCCCTTCACAAAAAATCCTTATAGTTGCTTCATATATATTTATTCTTCTAGATCCCCATGTAGGAATTATGTCTTCACATGCATCTGTTCTACTTCAAAATAAAACACAACATCGACAAATAAAATAAATCTAATAGAAGTTAATTTGGCAACAGGAGAAAAAATCTCACCAAAATCAATTCCCTCAACCTGGGAATAACCCTTTGCTACTAATAGAGATTTGTATTTCTCCACTTTTCCTTCTACATTCAACTTCTTTTTAAATATCATTTGTTGCCAATGGACTTTCTTCTAGTCAAAAACTCCACTAGATCCCAAGCCTCATTCTTATCCAAGGATGCCATTTCTTCAACCATGGTCTTTTTCTAGAGTTTTGCATTCTCTGAATCCATTGCCTCCCTAACAGTTCTAGAATCATCATCAGTAATAGACAAAGAAAAATTTGAACATAAATCATATGGAATATACCTTTCCAGTAGCCTTCTTTCCCGCAATGATCTCCTCAATACTAGAGTATGAGGATCTTCTTCTTCTGATTCATGTTATTTTGTAGAGTCTGATTCATCATCCTTTGGATCAAACTCTATTTTATTTGGTTCTTCCTTACTTGGTAGGAATTCCTATTTGACAACATCCTTCATTTCTATAAATACCACATCTTGTCTATACACAACCTTCTTAGTTTCTGGGTTCCAAATTTTATAACCTTTGAGACAATCTTTATACCCAATAAAGATACACTTTTCAGCCTTCTTATCTATCTTACTTCCGTTTTCCTTTGGAACATGAACATTGACCTCATAGCTAAATACCTTGAGATGTGTTAGAGAAGGTTTCTTACCAGTCCATACCTCTTGTGGAGTCTTTTCATCTAGTGCTGAAGAGGGTGATCTATTGACCAGGTAACATGCAGTACCCACTTCCTCTACCCAAAATTCTTCCCCTAACCCGTCACCACTGAGCATGCACCTTTCTTTTTCCATCAACATCTTATTCATCCTTTATAAAACTCCATTATGCTAAGGTGTATATGGAGTAGTATTCTGCCTTGCTATACCACACTTACAAAATTCTTCAAATTCATTCCCACAAAACTCTCCACCATTATCTGTCCTCAACACCTTAGTTATTTTCTCTGTTTGGTTCTCAACAAGAGCCTTAAAATATTTAAACCTATCAAACACTTCATATTTCTTCCTGAGGAAATATATCCAAGTATTCCTCGAGAATTCATCTACAAATGAGACATAGTACATAGATTTTCCCAATGGTCGAACTGACACAGGTCCAAACACATCATTGTGCACTAGCTGTAAAATTCCTTCTGCCCTTGTTGCATCAGAGGAGAATCTTAATCGATTCTTCTTCCCATATACATAATGTTCACATAAATCAAAATCCAGAGAGAAGTTAGACATACCTTCAACCATACGTTTACCGTGTAGTATTCAAAGACCCTTCTCTCTGATATGCCCTAGTCTTTGATTCCACATCATAACCTTTTCTCCAGAGACTGTAGGAGTTTTTTCTTCTTCTGATCCAATATCAGGAACAATGGAACTATTACACCCATAACTAATAGTGCTTCATTGCATATTATACAGGGTTCCAATCTTAACTCCCTTCAACAATACCATTGCTCCTCGAATCATCCTACATGTTTTTTTTTCAAATATTGTTTTTACCCCTGCATCATCCATAAGTTGCTTACAAAAAACATATTTCTATCCAATCATGGGATGTGCAGAACACCAGGAAGTGTCCTAATCCTTCCATCTATGAGACTCAATTTGACTTTTCCTCGTCCTATGATTCTGGTTATGGATTCATCACCTAGGAAACATTACCTCCATTATACCTTTCATATTCACAGAACCACTCCCTATGAGGAGTCATATGAAAGGATGCACCTGAGTCAACCAACCATGCCTCATGATATGCATGTGTGCTTGAAGAATCCAAGTACATATCCCCTCCTTCTTCCTTGGAGGTATTTTCTTCTATAGAGGGAGAACCTTCAGATCCCTTCACTTTCTCAATGATTTTGCATCTACATTGTTTCTTGAAATGCCCTTCTTTCCCACATCTCCAACATACGTTTACAAAATTTTGGGGATATTTATATATACCCTTAGACTTAGATATCCCACTTGAGGAATTAGATATATTTCTATCCTGGGAGAATCCTCTTGAAAATAATGCATCTGTTCTTTTTCCTTCCATGTTCTTTTGTCTCATCTCCTCCAAAAACAAGGACGAGACCACATCATCAAAACTCCAGGTAGTTGTATTACTACCTATGGCCACAACCAGACTATCCCAGGAGTCTGGTAAAGAGAACAATAACATGATACACTTATCTTCATCTCAAATTTTAATCTCAATAGATAATAACTGACTTACCAAAATATTGAAAGCATTTAGATGCTCTGTCATAGAGTCTTCATCTCTCATCCTCAGGTTATACAACTTCTTCCATAGGAATAATTTAATTACCAGGGACTTAGATTGATACAATTTCACCAACTCATTCCATAACTCCTTGGTTGTAGCTTCCCCTAACACATTCAATAATACTGAATCTGAGAGACATAATATGATTGTTCTCTTCGCCTTCTGATCCAACTTTTTCCAGTCATCTGTTGACGTTCCTGCAGGTGTAGTACTTGGATCCAACGTGATCCACCGATATCTGTCTACCAATAGATATTCCATCTTGAGATTCCACAGCTCAAAACTTTTCCCATTAAATTTATCTATCTCTATTTTCAAACTGCTCGCCATTTCTTTTCACTTGAAGAATCAATACCGCAGATCTACCACTGTAACAAGGCTTATCACAATCTCGATCCAAACCCCTGACCATAAAGGCGTCCCCTTGAAGCCAATAATTGCTCTTATACCAAATGTAGATTTTAACCTTGTACAATATATTACTGCAAACATATTTTCAATAAAAGAACAAAAAATATACAATGGAAAATACACACATTACACATATATTTTTCCCCTTGGAAACCCAAACCAGGAAAACTAGCATATTCTATATTCATTCATATCATACATTGTTTACAATACAATATACATATAGGTTCCAATTACATCCAAAACCCTAATCCAATGACTTGGATTAATCAACAACCCTAATTCCTTAACCATAAATAGAAAACCATTGACAAAAAACCATGTGCTGAAAAACCACCCATAAATGAACACGAAAATCGAGGACCACCCAAAAATGGACACTAGTTCTAGTCATGCAAATAATATAAAACATATCCAACAACTATCTATGGCTAAAATCCCCCATTAATGTTATCCTACTTACTAGGAGTCTCCAAGGTACAAGAGGTCTACAAAACCCTCACAACTCGGGTTGATATTATTCACACTCTCAAAGATAATCTATTCATTGATCAAAACTGGATGAAGCAATAGGCTAATCAACATCGCTCTGAATGCCATTTTGAAGGAGGGGATATGGTGTTCCTTCATCTATATCCTTATAAGAAGACTTCCCTGTGCAAATAATATAAAACATATCCAACAACTATCTATGGCTAAAATCCCCCATCAATGCTATCCTACTTACAAGGAGTCTCCAAGGTACAAGAGGTCTACAAAACCCTCACAACTCGGGTTGATATTATTCACACTCTCAAAGATAATCTATTCATTGATAAAAAATGGATGAAGCAATAGGCTAATCAACATCACTCTGAATGCCATTTTGAAGAAGGGGATATGGTGTTCCTTCATCTATATCCTTATAAGAATACTTCCCTTGAAGACAACCACCACTAGAATATTGCTCCAAAGTTTTAAGGACCCTATAAGGTCCTCAAACATATTGGGCCAGTGGCTTACAAATTAGAAATTCCGAGCCACTCTAACATCCATCCAATCTTTCATTTCTCCTACTTAAAAAAAATGGTTGGTTCTAATTTCCATGTTCAAAGTAGTCTCCTTGAATTGGATGAAAAATGTTTAAATTGGTTTCATCTTGAGGCCATCCTTGACAAAAGAGAGCATTGTGTCCACTAGAGAACCATCCCAGAGGTCCTAATACAATGGAGGGATATACAGCTTGAAGATTCCACATGGGTGTTGGCCCTTGACCAAGTTTTGAGGAATACTTGGTCATATTTGACCGTTTTAGGTACTCCAACATCCAGTCGGAGAAGGAGCGCATGGCGAAGAGGAGATCACGGGATCTCCGCCCCTTTTTAGGGCTTTTTGGGCTTTTTGGTCTTTTGGGGAATATTGTAATGGGAAAGGGATATCAGCCCTTATTTAGGCCTTTTGTATGTATACATAGAAGGGTAGGAGATGCGTATGAAAAGGGGGTGTGTGATGTAAAGTGAATGGCTTAGTGCATAAAGTAGATCTATGTGATCAGACGTCTGTGTGACTATAAGAGCTCCGTGCCTACTGTAAGTATTGTAAGTGTTGAGTGCACGGGTTAGGGGAGGACTTAGTGCTTGGATCCCCCCAGGGAAAGAGGATCTAGCAAGTTGTGTATATCTCTTGTCCTAGGTGGGGTAGGATCTTGAAGGCTTTGCACTGTAACTTGGTTTACAAAAGATAATAATAGAAGAAGACTTTGTGGACATAGCCCCAGGGTGGGGGTGAACCATGGTAACTCTGTGTATTGTGCTGATGTGTTTGTCTCTCTCTTACTAAGTTCTCTGATATGTTTAGATAGATCTATTGATGCTTTATTCTTGTGAGATATGAATGCATGCTAGATATGATACATAAGATGCTAAGTTCTTAATCTATTAAGTATAACCTATTTATCATTGCTAAGTGCTAGATCTAAGTAATTATTGTGGTGCTCTGTGCTTTCTGCGAAGTGTATTAATGAAAGTATGTTAAGGAATAACTGATTCTAAGTGCGATGTAAGCAAGATAACCACAGATCTATGTCCCAACTAAGGTTGCAGACATCTGAGTCCTGCAACCACCCCTGCCTCTACCTCGGGTGAGACTTCATCTGCTTCGCAGGTGTTGCCGAAAGGGTCGGTAGTTAGGGTTTTGTTGGTGCTCTCTTGAGCGTTGAACCCTGGGTCTACCCCTGTGCCAACAAATGGTTCCGTTTCCGGGACTTGAAACTGTGATTGTTGGGAACTGAAGAAGAAGAAGCCTTGTGCAAAATAAGCTCCGTGCGTAGATCTGTTGCCCTAGTGCGCAGTGTTATGTTTGACCTATGAAGCTTTGTGCCAAGAAAGAGAGGTCAGATCTGAAGAAGAGATGTCAGATCTGAAGAAAGAGAGGTCAGATCTGAGGAAAAGAGGTCAAATCTGAAGGAAAGAAGTCAGATCTGCAAAGAAAGAGGTCAGATCTGCAAGAAAAAGGTAAGATCTATAAGCTCTGTGCTTTGATAAAGGTAAGAATAGTTAAAAGTCTTAGATCTGGAAGCTTTGTGCTCTATAGAAGTAAGATGAGTGGAGATTTTTGTTTCTAAAGCATGGATTTAGGTATGTTTGATAGATTATGTCCTAGCTTCAAAACTAGGGCATTAATAGATGAAAGAAAGATTGACATGAATAGATCTGATAAGTATAGTGATAGATATGTTATACCTATGCATCGAAAGAATGTTTGGACTAACAAGTGGATGCAAGATCCTAGAAAGAGTTTTTTGTAGGCTAGTCACCATGATCGTGGTGCACAGTACATAAGGAGTTGGGGAACATATAAATGAAAAAGAGGATTAACCCTCTGTTATAGTTGCAAAAGACCAGGACATCTTGCTAAGGAATGCTCTGGGAGAAGACCTAGTTGCCTCTGTTGTAAGGCTATGGACCATGAAGTATTGGATTTCCCTAGAATGATTTCTAGGCTTGAGAAGATGAATATGGAGGAAGCAAACCCTGACGGAGATCAAGAGACCAAGATTAAAGAAGAAACCCAGAAAGAATCAGAAAAGATATTGCTACAGATGAAAGATACCTTGAATGACCACTGACATGTTAGGCTATCAGAGATCTTCAAAGAAAAAGAGCAAATCGAAGTAAGAATAGGGGACTTTGACATTGACTGTACTATTGATGAAGAAACACAAGTGAACATTATGCTAGAAAGAACTTGGGAAGCTATAGGAAATCCTGCCATGATCCCTTCCCTAGGAGGAACAAGTTTCTTCAGAGGAAAGCTAGTAAACCTATGTGGAAGGCTCGCCCGAATACCTATGACTGTCAATGGAACTTCGACAGAGGAAGACTTTGAGATCATTAAATTTGTTGAAGACAACGCCCCATTTACCATGCTCATAGGAAAACTTTGGATTGATAGAGAACAAGCCAGATGAAAATAAGAAGAAAAAGTTTTGGAACAAAAGAAGAAAGAGTTAAAAGACTTTATGACCAGAAGGATCGTGCAATTGATTGAAGAACATAAGAGAATATCATAGATATTTAATATTAGAAACTCCGATGTCGAAGCTAAGAGAACACTTGAGGATCCGTAGAAGATCGAGCTACCTATTTTTGATACAGAAGAAGTATTATCAAGGAACCCTAGGAAATATTTTCCACAACACGAAGTAATTAAGACCACATAAGATAAACATCAATGGTAAAAGCATTACTGAGATGAGGCTCACTAGGAAGAAGGATAGGAGGTTAAGAAATAAAAGGGCTAATACTGTAAGGTTACAAGAGGTTCTAGAGGACACTTTGTAGCAAGAAGAATTGTAGAATTGGAGCTTCGTCGAGATATCAGGACAATGATATAGAGTACTTCGCCATGAAGAAAAAATATGGTTGTTGGAACTGATATACCTGTTCGAACGCCGCTCCAAATAGATCGAAAAGCAGTTATGGGTTACCGATAGGAGGAAATCATAGAGCAGAGTCGAGCTTCACAGCAAGAGAAGGAGGCCATCCAAGAGAAATTTGATAGAGACAGAGCAAAAATCCAAAAGGAGAAGGAGCAGCTTCTCGCGAAGCAGATTGGAATCACAGAAGCTGTCAAAAGAGCATTTTGCTCTGTGACTGGCTTAGAACAAAAGGCCGAAGAACCCTTAGACCATCAAGTGATGAAGCTTGGTGAAGTTATTCAACAACTGCAGCAAAGAGTCATGGAATTAGAGCTTCAGATCATCCCAAGTACCCCACAAGAAGAGTGCGACCAACGAGAAATAACTGCCCAGGGTACAGTATAAAGGATTAAAGAACTCACTGAAGAATGAAAACAACTAAGTACCAGAAGTGCGCAAATACATGAGAACCTGACCGAGTACCCGTAATTACATAATCTGGAGTCGTAGCTCCAGGAGGCGAAGAAGCATGCAGATAGACTTCAGATGCAGTTGAAGGCCCTATCAACTATAGAGAAAATGAAGCGATCCCATGAGCAACGTGTTGCACAACAACATATCCACATGATCCAGAGAAAGGTCATGGAAGTGACGCAACAACTTCAACCTTTGCAGGATAAGGCATGTCAACTATTTTTAGATATTGAGAACCAAGGGATAGAGCTACAACAGGTTGTGATTACAACAGAGAAACGCCTAGAAGGACCAATCAATAACGCACTAATCTAGGAGTTTGCCGAGTAGGAGGAAATCGCAAAGCAGCAAGTCGAAGTAGCTCGAGCCAAGCTCGAGGCGTTCGAAGCGGAACTGGTTACACCTGAGTGACTTGAGACGAGTCACATGTGAGTGTTGGGGGCCTGTTGGCCCTTGACCAAGTTTTGAGGAATACTTGGTCATATTTGACCATTTTCGGTACTCTGACATCCAGTCGGAGAAGGAACGCATGGTGAAGAGGAGATCACGGGATCTCCGCCCCTTTTTAGGGATTTTTGGGCTTTGGGGGAATATTGTAATGGGAAAGGGATATCGACCCTTATTTAGGCCTTTTGTATGTATAAATAGAAGGGTAGGAGATGCGTATGAAAAGGGGGTGTGTGATGTAAAGTGAATGACTTAGTGCATAAAGTAGATCTATGTGATCAGACGTCTATGTGACTGTAAGAGCTCTGTGCCTACTGTAAGTATTGTAAGTGCTGAGTGCACAGGTCAGGGGAGGACTTAGTGCTTGGATCTACCTGGGGAAAGAGGATCTAGCGAGTTGCACATATCTCTTGTTCTAGGCGGGGTAGGATCTTGAAAGATTTGTGTTGTAACTTGGTTTACAGAAGATAATAACAGAAGAAGACTTTGTGGATGTAGCCCTAGGGTGGGGGTGAACCACGGTAACTCTATGTATTGTTCTGATGTGTTTGTCTCTCTCTTGCTAAGTGCTCTGATATGTTTAGATAGATATATTGATGCTTTGTTCTTGTGAGATATGAATGCATGCTATATATGATACATAAGATGCTAAGTGCTTAATCTATTAAGTATAACCTATTTATCATTGCTAAGTGCTAGATCTAAGTAATTACTGTGGTGCTCTGTGCTTTCTGTGAAGTGTATTAATGAATATATGTTAAGTAATAACTGATGCTAAGTGTGTTGTAAGCAAGATAATCACATATCTGTGTCCCATCTAAGGTTGCAGACATCTGAGTCTTGCAACCACCCCTGCCTCTACCTCGGGTGAGACTTCATCTGCTTTGCAGGTGTTGCCGAAAGGGCCGGTAGTTAGGGTTTTGTTGGTGCTCTCTTGAGCATTGAACCCTGGGTCTGCCCCTGTGCCAACAATGGGAACCAACAAAAATCATTTAGCAAAAGTCATTTAGTAATTCCCTCATCTTCATCCTTAAGGACAATGTTTCCTTTTAAAGGGGAGGGCATGTTAGGGTCCTTACCTCCCTAGCCCCTTAAATATATAGATGTGTTTCTATGCATTTCTATGTATGAATACCATCTCTAGTAAATAAGGCCCATGTAGTAATGTGAAAGAAATAAATGTAATAAGTCTTACTAGAAGGTTCTTCCTACTAGAA
The DNA here is from genome assembly GCA_009831015.1 of Picea engelmannii. Taxonomy (NCBI): domain Eukaryota; kingdom Viridiplantae; phylum Streptophyta; class Pinopsida; order Pinales; family Pinaceae; genus Picea; species Picea engelmannii. Next base: position 256,038 of record ML778223.1, read on the forward strand.
AGTTCCTTCTATAGAATGTTCCTAGGAGGTATAAATTACTTTATAAATATGCAGAAGAAATACAAAATATGTCATGTGAATTTATTTGTAATTAGAGCTCTATTCAATTGGAGGTTTCCCCCTCAAAGACGCAAGAGGACATTTCTTTGAGTAATAAAGGTATAACATTTTGGTGCTATTCTGGTTCTTATTTATCTATTGTGGTCACAATATGTCTTTTTAAATTGTAGTAAATTTGGGTAATATATGTTACTACTTCTCTATATATTTCCATTTTCCAATAAAGAACACCATAATTTACCCTCTTCTCGATGCTATAGTTCTAGTTGATATTCTGATGAAGAATGATTCCAAGATATTTGTATGAAGTCATTTCCTCCAAGCCATTGTTGTCATATACAAAATTAGCGTAGGCAATCTTTTTATATTTAATTATCATAACCTTCATTTTGTCAGTATTAATAGTCATACATGTACTAGAGAATAAATCTTTGATCATTTGTATTTACTTTTCGAGATCATAGGGACTCATCACCATAAAAACAATATCATTAGCGTAAAGGAGGAGGATGACTATATCGGCTTGAGTCGAGCTAATATAACTTGCTTCTTCCAAACAACCCTCTAACTTGTCAATGTATATTCCATATGGGACATAAGACAACCTTTCTTAACTCCAATATTCTAATTAATTTATTTTGGCCATCCCTCTATCATAATTCCAAAAACATTAAATTCAATTTTTTTAATATGTAATCTATTTTTACTTCTTACATAATAAATCTAAAAAAATTACTTCATAATTACTTCATGATTATTGAATCTATTTAAAATATTTTTTGCATCGAGAGGCCATTTCTACAACCTAGTATGATGAAGACGTGTAATTCCTTTTGTGCTCAACATGAAGATGACATGTGACATTTAAAAAATATTAATAACAAAAAAAAAAAAAAAAATGTCGACCATAAATAAAATATTTCAATGTCCACCTTAAGTGAAATATATATATAAAGAACCAAAATAGATCCATATCACTTCGGGATCTATCATGTGGGGATAGGGATCAAGTTCTTCGAGGTGAAAACCTTTTTTAAATTGAAAACGCTTGAGGAAAGGTTTGCACCTCAAGGGATTTGATCCCTCTTAGTGCATGATAGATCTAGGGTTAAGATGGATCTATGATGGTATTAAGAAAACAAAATTATTAAAATCCTCAAAATATGGCAATCATGTAATATGGAAAATTGAGATATTGAAAGTTTGGTCATAACAACGTTAATGTACTAGATCTTATCAGAACACCACAATTGGGGTGGAAAGTGATGGGGGGGGGGGGGATATTATAATCTCTGGATGAACAACAACATTGACATATGCTTGGGGTCTCGGTATTGCATTAAACAATGTAGTGGAATCTTATACATTAATGCAAGGGCTAAAATGAGCAATTAAAGCTAACATTCGATATTTGATAGTCATAGAGGATTGAAGGCTCATCATTGGAAAAATGGTTTCCAGGACTGGTGTTGTTGATCATAATCTCAGTGCAATACTTGACTGGTAAAAATAATAGGTCCTACACTTCTCTAGAATTAGTTTCTTCCATGTATTTTAGGAGAACAATCAAATTATGACCATTTCACTAACAAAGCCACCCTCTTAAAAGAGAAGGTTATTAGCGTCAATGGGAACCAACTTAATCAACCTATTCCTTAGTATCAATGAAGTATAAGCCATCTATGAAAGAATTAAGCTGTCACATGGACGAGTGCATGACTCTCAAGATGTATGGAAGGAGTAGTTATGAGATGACATGGGGGGGTCAACTCCACATATCCTCAGTTATGATGTTGCATGTTTATGTGTCTAGGATCAAATTAATTCTCAGTAGTGGTGGGATTAGTTGGATGGCTCTATGGCGGAAGAAATTTTGGTTCCTTAGAGCCCTCGTAAGCATGTTGGTGTTTGGACTATGGTTGCAAAATTTCAATTAGCCTCCTCCTCATGTTTTCGGATCTAGTGAACTCTCTGTTGTTGAATTTGTTTTTTCTCTAGGAAAATGTGTTGGTTCATTTTCTATTCATTTCTCATATGTTCCTTCTTTGGTCTTTTGTTCTAGGTTTTGGGATAGCACAAGTTTGTTCCTAGTGGTATGGTTCTAGTTGTTGATTTTTTCTTTGTTTCTTTCAAATTGTTTTCTATTTAGTTCTCAGGATAAAGGTTTTTCTTTTGGAACTTCAGTGAAGGCATTTTCGGCCCCTTTGGTGTGGCTCTTTAGTAGTCTATCTCCTCTGTTTGGTTTCTTACTATTTTCTAGGTCTACGCATGGATTGTTTTGTGGATTTAAAGAAAGTGAATTATCATTCACCTTGTCACCTCACTATGGATCACTGGGAGTTGAGGGAGATTAACAGAACCTTGAGAAATCATGAAGAAGTTGTCTAGCCAAATAGGGCATCAATTTACATAGTAAATACAAATATTTATGAAAAGGAAAATAATATAGTATCTCAAGTAGAAACCATTATGGGTACACTTATGCAGCAAAAGCATCAAATATTTTTCCCAGAAGAGGAGTGTAATATGATGTGAACTATAGTAACAAACATGAACAAGGGAGATCATCCATGGGTTTCCCAAGTCCAATCAATGATTTTCAATTTTGAAAAGTAAAATGAGGATGCAATGGTGCACCAACTTGATGATGTAATGGAAATTGAGAAGCTAGCTCCAAAAATAGGGAAGAAAACACTTGAATAACATGAATGTAGGCACGATGTTTGTTAAATTTTCATGTTTTGTAAGGTTATTAGAATATCTAATTTTTTTTTGTAGAATATACACACCTCAAAAGGACTGGATTTTTTTACATGTAGACGTTATTAGGCTAGGTTATTAGTCCATAAATAACTAAGATATTTAGTATAGCACTAAACATTTATGAATAACTTTTGATGTAATATCTTTGCAGCTTGTTGTAGTGTTTTTAATATATATATATATATATATATATATATATATATATATATATATATATATATATATAAGGTGGTGGTGAATGGAGTCATTTTAAAGGAAGGAGGTCACCCACTTTACTAGATTTTATTTTGGCTAAAGTATGTACGGGAGGAAGGATGATATTATTCATTTAATTTAATTTAATTTAATTTAATGTTTACTAAAGATCAAATTACTTTATAAATTTGCAAAGAATATAATATGTGAAAGTAATAAAAGAAACATACATTGTAAATGAAAAAAATACCATCGTGTCATTGTAAATATAGTTTGAGAGGGATTAAAAATGGATTTAGGTTGATTGTAATTTCATTCAACTTCATAAAATTTAGAACTCAAATTTATACTAAATCGGGATATGTAAAAATATAATTTGTATAAATTTTGTTATTATTTGAAATTAATTTATATTGGTTGTATTTTTAGTTAATTTCCTAAAACTTAAAAATGGAAATTCATACAAATATGGAGATGTAAAAATACAATTTTTTTATTACTAAAATATTTATATTTGTATTATAAAAATATTTATATTATAAACATAATGTTTTGATTTATTATATTTCTAATATCTCTTTTTTTAATTTCTTTATATACCAATATCACATTAAATTAAATTTACATATCACAATTTTTTCTCTTTCTCTCTCTCTTATATATATATATATATATATATATATATATATATAAACGTTTTTATTTATACTTTGTTAAGCTATGTTGTATTATTATTATATTTTTTTATAAATATTATATTTTATTTATAGTTTTTAAAAAATAGATATAATAGTGTAAGCATTATCTACCATGTAAAAATTAAATTAAATTAAAATAATTTTTTGTATTTTTTTTTTTTTTTGGGGGGGATAAACTTGATTCCTCTTACAACGTGATATATCCCAAATTAACATGAGATTATACATCTCCCTTTATATATAATCAATAGCTAAATACATGAGTGTGGATGGGAAGCAAAGGTTGATGGCTTACCAAGGAATTGGATAAATTGAGTGAACCTAATTAAATTGTATAATTAGAGTCAATCAAACTTGTCAATTTTATATTAATTTACTTGAATTTAGTGTATGTATAAAGTTGATAAAAATATTTTAACTAAGGTGGATATTGAAATAATTTATTTATGGCCAATCTTGAAATATTCTATTATTATTAATATTTTTTTAAAGTGGCATGTCAAGAAATAATTACACATCTCCTCTTATTGTAATTCACCATTAAAATGTGTTAACCATAAGAAATTTTTTACTTTCAATTTCTTTATATATAGTTGATATTGAAATAATTTGAACTTTTGTTATTAATATTTTTTAAATTCTCCATATCATCTCCCTCATATTAAGATGTGGGAAAGAATTACACATCTCCCTCATATTAAGATGTGGATATCACCTATAAACACAATTTCTCTCTCTCTATATTACTATAGTCAAATCTTGCTAGGGGTTGGTGTGATCCAAGACTTGTGAAATCTCAAGATAATTTTGATGGCTTAAAAATCCCATAATTTTGATGTCTTAAAAAAATAAACAAAAAAAAAATTATTTTCCAAATTGTATCACAATTTCAAAATATCTTTTCCAAACCTTTTATATATATATATATATATATATATATATATATATATATATATATATATATATATATATAATTTAATTTATCAATAACATGAACATATTTTTTTTATTAATACTTTTTAAGTGATACATGTCCTTCATAAACTACTATAAAAAGCTCCTACGTAATCATAAATTCACCATACATGAATATTATAAAAAGACATTATAGTTTTGACAATTGAAAAATCACTTGTCCATAATTAAGAATGAAATGAATAAATAATTATATTCATATTTTTTAAATTATATCATATTGAAATTAAAAACGTTTTAACATTTTGATACCCATTATTAAAAAGATTAAAAACAGAATTAAAATTTATAAATACTAAAATCATTCACCGAATATTAAGATATTGAAAACAATATTAAAATTTATAAAATAGCTGTATATTAAGACCAAACTGATGGTGACCTAGCCTTTATCGATAAAGAGTGGCGCCCACCACCGAATTCGTTGAGGTGCAAGATGACAGTGCCTGCATTGTTATGTAGATTCTCCTGCTTTTATTGCATTCAAATGGAACAATAAAAACATCACGCGATGGTTGCCTAATAATTCAAAGGAGGTTTTCATCGATTTTCAGCTAAACGACAGGGAATATGCTTTGTATCATTACGTTTAAAGATGTATATTTATTGATAATGGGTATATTTAATAGAGGTTTAGTGCTTAATAAGTTTTTTATGGACATGATTAAATATCGCTGGAATATTCTTAGTAGTTACACAAAATAAATGGTTGTGATTTTAATCATTAACTTTCCAGCTATTATAAAGACATTAGTTTATGTGTTTACTTTTTAACATTTACTTAATCAAAATTTAATATATTCTTTTAAAGATTAGTTTCATCTTATCAATCTTTAGGCGATCACCAAACTACTATACTAGTTCTACTAGTTCTAGTCTCAACCTTTAGACGTTCACCAACTACTATTTAACTGTTGTTTTAACTGTTGTGCTAGTCCTAGTCGGGTAATCCTATTTTTAACGTATCCCACAACCCATACATTTGTCTCCAATGAGAATGAATGGAAGTACAATCTATCGAATCACAGTAATTGTCATATGACAGGAAACTGAGAAAAGTTGAATGCAGTTACTTGTTTGAATTCAACAAAAAGGCCACGATAGATCTCAATCTCAAGACAAGTCTGGACAGCCTTCCATTATTCTAAACGAACATACACGTGAAGAGACTGAACACTCCTATATCTATAAATGACAGTCTGATACTGCAGGCTTATAACACAAACCTAGCAAACGAAAGTTCCTGTTTCCTGGAAAAAGAGGATCACTCGGAAGACTTTTCCATGCGTTGTTATATAAATTGAAAGCAATTGTACGCGGGCTTAGATGCGTAGCAATGCATAGCCAATCCCCCACGGCAGAACATACCAACGGAGAATAAGATTTGACTGTAGCCATGAACTCTGAGTAGATACAGTGGGGCATCTGTTGAAGCTCGGTCCATGCAATGATATCACTGTCCATGTTTTGCAATTCCCAGATGAGTATTTTTTCAGTAGCTTTATTCAGGTTGTTAACCACTCTTCCAATCATGATTAGGCGGCCATTGCTCTCTGCAAGAGACGGAGTTGAAATATAGCATGGCATGGCTGCATCAAGTTCAGTCCAAACGCCATTTTCCGGATCAAATCTAACAACTCCATATGGCATCTCTGTAATAGAGTAGAACAAACCATTACACCACACTCCTGGATCGGACCCAAATTTTGCATGAGGCAATGGGTTTCCTGCCATTCTCCAATAACCAGCAATGGAATCATAAATCTCAGTATAAAGCCTATATACTCTCGAGTTCATGAGAGCAGACATAATGCTATTCTCTTCTCCTGCTACTACAATTTTATAGGACCGCGCATCCTTGTTCAGACACATGCTTGCTTTGTGTATCAGCTGAACTCTGGAAGTGGGAGGCAGTTGCATCAGGGTCTTCTTAATCGGGTTGCAGATGTACAAAATCTTGCAGTCTGCAACGAGATTCCCCAGACACAAAATGCTGCCTGCTGCAGCAATAATAGACGTACGAGGGATTGCAGGATTGGGTATCTTGTGCCAGCGGTCCATTTCGAAGTCGAAGGCGCATGAGAATTGGCCCGTTGTGCAGAGGAAGAACCATGCATCTCTCTTCACTTCTTGATCTTGATCTTGATCCATCCGGTATCTCTTCCTCCAATACGCATCTGATAGGAACAGAGATTTCCATTTCGTGCATACGCTCCGAAACTGCACTGTGCTGACCACTGGAAGGCAAAGTAAGATCCTTTCTATCATTTCTTCGGGAAGCCTGCTCCATAGGTTCGCCTCTAATTGCAGGCAGACTGCAGGGATAAACTGCTTCTCACTTTTGGGTTTGCACTGACTATTCTCTGTCTGCATTGCAGTAAGATGATAATCATACAAATTCATGGATGAACTATCGTTGAACTAAAATTCATGGATAATCATAATAATGGATGAACTATCGTTGAACTAAAATCCATTCAAGCAAATCCATGAGAAGATATATGATAATCAAACAAATAGAGTCACACATATAATCATAAAAAATTCGATGAGTTGCTGCAAAATGAATTAAAACAACCCGCCAAAGGCCCAGAAGAATGATTGCATGGCTGGAGCAGAGCAAGCAATGAAAAATGGAAGGCAGAATGTGAAATATATAGCATATTATGATCACATCAGATTGGGGTGATAGAGAAAATTTTCAAGTTACCTATGATTCAAGTTACCTATGGAGCCCTCATCCCCTCGTCTCAATAGTGATGCATTTGAACATCGATATTATGAAGTATTGTTGTTTTCTGTTACAAGTCACTAACAATGACTATCAGATTTCTTTGTTGTACCATCTCTCACTCCTTTGTCTACGTCAAATTAAAAGGGGTGTCAAAGTAAGAGTGGGTCCTTCACATGGGGATCGCAAACAAAATCCAAAATCCCCATTACTGTTTTTTTCCTCTCACAACAATAAATTCTAAAGGGGAGCCAGTTATAATCCAAATAAACAAGTTGGTACCACTTTTGATTCCTCCAAACTCATTAGGAATAACTATAGCTAAATCATTATAAGAAGAAAAGCTGCAAGTTGCCAAAGAGCACCATCTAAATTTGACATTGCCATTCCTAGAGAGGGACCCTTGAGCAACCAAAGAGTCAAATCTGTGGGAATCTAAATACCATTTGCTACGATCACCTTTTTCATGAAAACGGAACCATACAATTTTCCCACGTCGTAATCCCATCACATCCTCCACACAATATTCTCAAATCTGAGAGTTCGAATTGGAAATGGACATGGCGTTACTTATTGGGAGAAGTGTCATGCCTACGGCTTGGATGAATTATATATTGACTTGTGCTAAAAGAATCGAACCTTTTATTAAAGAAGAACCTGGACTAATAATTCATTTTAAATGATAGTCCACTCAATGAACTATATTAAGTACATAGATAGCTCAAACAATAATCCAAGGGCAATAACGTGTATGGTAGACCTTGTTTCGTACTAATGCCCTCAGAATATATATAAATACACGCTTCTCACGCGTCCAATATTTATTAGTATAAGCTAAAATGTTGTTGAAGCATGCTACCAAATTTATCCATAGTGTGTTATCACATGAGATGGCATCATAAAGTACATCTGGACTAATATTCTCATTAAAAAAATGAATGGCGTTTAATTATTTATTATGAAGTTCAATGGGTGCTTTTTAATTTTCCTACTTTAGGAGTTTTTGTGTTGATGTGTAGAATAATAAAAACTGTTATTTAATTATTTATTATGAAGTGGGGGGTATTATTAGAGAAATTACATTTTTGTATTGATGTGTAGAATAATAAAAAATGTTATTTAATTATATATTATGAAGTTTAAGAGTTTTTGTGTTGATGTGTAGAATAATAAAAAATGTTATTTAATTATATATTATGAAGTTTATGAGTTTTTGTGTTGATGTGTAGAATAATAAAAAATATTATTTATTATGAAGTTTAGGAGTTTTTGTGTTGATGTGTAGAATGATAAAAAATATTATTTATTATGAAGTTTAGGAGTTTTTGTGTTGATGTGTAGAATAATAACAACTGTTATCTAATTATTTATTATGAAGTGTAGGAGTTTTTGTATTGATGTGTAGAATAATAAAAAATGTTATTTAATTATATATTATGAAGTTTAGGAGTTTTTGTGTTGATGTGTAGAATAATAAAAAATATTATTTAATTATTTATTATGAAGTTTAGGAGTTTTTGTGTTGATGTGTAGAATAATAAAAAATGTTTTTTAATTATTTATTATGAAGTTGAATGGGTGCTTTTTATTTTGCTTAGCTTAAGAATTTATATGTTGATATGTATAGAATAATATTTTCCTAAGCACGTGATCTTGCTAGTGTCGAGTATCATTTTTAGGATGATTATTATTTCAAATGATTATATTATAAGTTCTTTATGATAATTCTTATTTTAAAATGATAAAATATTATTGGATTTTATATTTTTATTTAAAATCGTTATAATTTCATCTTTAAAAGTTATCCTCCTATATGTCATGGTGTGTCTTCTATGATGTTTTTTTTTTTAATATATTTAAAGGCTTTTATAAGGGAACTTAGCTTAGAAGCAAGCTTACGGAAAGAAGTTGGAAAGTGTTTAATATTTTTGTGCTATGGTTGTTTTATTAAAAGGTGTTTGGATGAAGAAATGCATCTATAAGTCTCATTCCATCATGGCGAAATTAGCAATTTGATGCCAATAATAATAGACCATGTCATGTTAATTTTTTTTTAAGAGTTTTTGCTTAATATGTCATGTCATCACTATGTCATGTCATTACCTTGATACATTATCACTCTCATGTAATTACCTTACCTCGTCTAAACATCACCTTGTTTCACTAAGAGAAATGAGGTGTATTCTACAACCTCCTTTACCCCTTAGCTCTTTAAAAAGGAATGCATCTATAAGCCTTATCTCACTATGGTGAAATTAGAAATTTGATGTCAATATTAACTAATTCCATTATATTTTTCTTCACGAGTTCTTGGTCACATGTCATATCATCACCTTGTCACATTGTCAATCTAATGCCATTATGTTGTCACAAAATAACCTTGTTGCACCAAGAGAAACAAGATGTGTTTTACAACCTAGTACACATGAGATGTATAATGTAACCTAATACTAATAAATTAAAATGAAAGAAAAAAAAATATCCATAGCACAAAAATAAAAAATAAAATGTCAACCATAATAATAAAAGAAAATATGTATATATGTGTGTATGTATGTATGTACACATACATACAAATGTGTGTGTAGATATGTTTATATGTTTGTTTGTCCGTTTGTATGTGTGTAACACAGACACACACACACATCAATGTGGATTCATCTTAACCCGATATTTTTTAAATACCAAAATATTATTGTAATACTTTCATTTTGATACCTCTTAGTACTTAAGAAATCTTTGGTTAACATAATCTATGATGATTTTATAACGATTGTGTTATGACCCAAGGGGGTCATATATAGGGTTAACTGTATAGGATATGATCCCAAGGGGGGGGCATATATGGGGTTAAATGTACATGTAATGCATAAATATATATGTAATAGGGTTAGCCTAATAGTAAAGGGGCCTCATGTGTAGGTGTGAATAAGTATATATATAGATCATGTATTAATTATTGAAGACATGCGAATTGTGATGTATTAATGTATTTGGTTATTTGGAGGAGGTTCTCCTATTATTTAAGGATTTATTGTATACATTATCTATCTTGGAGTTGTGCTCCATGCTCACATTTTGTACATGGTAGTACTTCTCATTTATTATGATATCTTAAGGACTTGGTACATTACATTTGGTATCAGAGCATTGATCCTAGGTTTTTTCTTCTCCAAGAAAGTCATCTTAGAATTTTCTCTATAACTATTTTTTCTGGGAAGATTCAGATAGTGAAACTTGTAGGTTATTTATAAGACATATCAAGGTATCTCTATTGCAAATTTAAGATTTTGGGTCATTAATTTTTTTGATATATACCATGTGGAAGATATGGGTTTTGACTAGTCCTATAACTAGTCTCAAACATGTGTTTTAGGTAAAACAATCATATATTCTTCAGAGTAGATCAAATTTAGTGAGATTAGTTGCATCTGAAAGAGGACAGACCATAGTTTTTCGGGTACAATTTTTAGAATCCGGTATTAAATATTGAACTCATGGCATTCTATATAAGTTTTCTTTCTAGGATAGGCCAAAGTTCAGCAAGGTTTGGGAAAGTTACCATAACTTTCAATTCACACACCCATTTTTTGTCAGACATATGGTATTGAAAATAAGACATATCAGAGTGCTACAGGCCAAAAATTCAGAATTAGAGGGGTCAAAATTTCATAAATACATTGGAAGGAAGGTCGGCTAGAAAGAAAAACTCTAAATCATGGTTTCAAAGGTATGTTCACTCAAAACTATCATAAATTTGGATTGGAATGTCTGATTGAGTTGATTCAAAATCCATTGGAAATAAAAAACATAGAATATTGTATTGGAACAAGGATTATAACTAATTTAGATTAGTATTATTAATATATTGAGGTTGTTAGTTGAGTGTTGGGGTTAGAACTCATTTAAGAATCAATGACGATGCCTATGTTTAGTGGAGATGAAGATAAAGATGAAATAAATCCTAGGGAATGGTCAAGGATGACAAAGGAAACTATTTTGACACCTTTTACGACATCAATTTTCTTTAATGGCGAAGCTTTTAGGTGGTGATATAGCCCTGATAAAGGTGCTAAAATCTCCCCCACATGGGAAAATTTTGAAAAATGCTTGTCAAATAAGTGGATCAAGGATACAAAAAAAGAGGAGATGTATAAAATTCAAGAGGAGTTAAAAGAAAAAAAAGAAGATATCAAGAAGAAGGGTGATGATTTATCTAATATACGAGACCTTAATGAAGCACTTGTTAAATAAGTATTGGTTTAAGTTGGCGAACTTACGAACTTGGAGCTTCGAAATTCTCGGAGTAACCACAAGTTAGGGATTTTGACAGTCGCGGTCATAGCAGAGGGCAACATGAGCACCACAGGGGAGGGTAAGGGTACCCCCTCATACAAACAGGTAGTGGTAGACAGAGGGAAAGGGCCAAGGGGTATATTTTTCAAGGCACCAGTGATAGGAACCTCGAGATCTGACCTGGGAGTAGGTCAAGAAAGGAACAAGGGGAAAAGTGAATGCATTGAAGAGGAAGCCAGAGAAAATCAGAATGCGATGCAAGACACAACAAAGACCAACCAGACAGAAGGGCGCAACCCATGCAAACCCAAAGAAACATTGATACCAAAGGTGATATTGGAGGATCCACAGACGCAACTCTACAGGGATCAGATGAAGGTGCATGCACTAATTTGCAAATTTATGGGCTTGTGGCCCACCGAGGGAGCGTTGTGCAACTGGATCAAATACCAATGGAAGCCAAATTGGAAAGTGGAGCTCCATCTAGGCTCGAAAGGTTTCTTCACAACAATCTTCATAAACCTGGAGGACAAAGATAGAGTATTTGAAGGAGGGCCATACTTCCATGCATCAGCAGGACTGTATATGCATCCATGGAAAGAGAATTTCTCCCTAGGAAAAGACACCTTAAAAAAGGTACCGGTCTGGCTGAGACTCTACTCCCTACCCTTAGACTACTGGTTACCCTTTACATTTGAAGCAATAGGGAATAAAATGGGGAAATACATAAAGACCGTAGAAGCCACCCTGAAGGGGAGATACACATCTTATGAAAGAATATGTATAGAGATGGATGTGTTGGGAGCACTCCCGGAAGACATAAGCCTCGAATTCAGGGATGATGAATGGATCCAAAACATAGATTATGAATAGATCCCCTTCCGATGTAGAAGGTGCCATGAACATGGTCACTTGATAAGGGAATGCCCATTTAATAAAAAACAGGAATCAGGAAACCCCAAACCACAACAGGATGAGGATGGGTTTGTTAAACCAAACCCCAGAAGCAGAGCCAACAAAAATCAGAGAAAATCCCAAGCAAGAAATAACCTAGAGGTCTGGATTACCCCAGAAGGAAGGGATAAAACCAATCAAAAAGTAGAAGCTAAGAAGGATATGACAAAAGTTCAAGAAGTCAGAGAACAAACACCAAACGAGCCCACCGACTGACCAAAAAATCAAAAGGAACAAGGAAGATGCGCAACTCCGATGGAGAGAGAAATCAGAGATGACAACACCCCCATGCAAGATGCATAGGGAAAGGCAAAAATGACACCATGCGAAGTAGGCACAGAAGACCCGGAACTCAGAGACTTGATGGAAAGGGAAGGGATATATCTCACGAACATACTGGAGAAATGGAAAAGATAGGGAGTGGACAATGTACCAACAGAGCAACTTGACTGCATCCAGTACTTGTTCCTCCTAAGGGAGGAAGCCAATGCTAGAGGCCTAAAGCATACACAAGGGGAGATTAGGAACCTAGGAGTCAAAGTCGGTGAGGTACAACCACAACTCTCACCCAAGCAGAGGTGGAGGGAAAAAGGCACGAAATCCAATAGTGTAGCCCTACAGGAGCTTGGAGCGCTACTGATAAACTCGGGTAAGTTCAAAAAAATCTTTCCTAACTCCCCCTTGAAAGTTTAAATGAAGGTTATAACTTGGGATATAAGAGGCGTAAACAACCCAAGAAAGCAACGAATCCTTAGAAGTAGACTAAAACAGGAACAACAAAATCTCTGCTTTATTCAAGATACCAAGTGTAATACAAACAAAATGGAAACAATCAGTCAACAACAATGGCACAAGTACAAGATGGTGGCTATTGGTGGCCACCAAATGGTAGGAGGTATCCTCACCTAGTGGAACCCACAAGTACTAAGCCTAATAAAAGCCGAAGCGACAAGGCATACCCTTACAGTCCACATGCAACTCATTGTGAACACATAGGTGATTTTATGCACGAATGTGTATGGACCCCAGGTGTCGGAGGAGAGGAGAGGAATGCTAAGAGACGTAGAATATCTTAAACACTGAGCCAACAACCTCCATTGGATCCTAGCCGGGGATTTCAACATCATCACGTCACTTGTGGAGAAAAAAGGAGGTACAAGAAGATTGGATAGAGATGTGGAGGAGTTCTCAATATTCATAGACATAGCGGATATGGTAGATCTGAAAACCAATAATGGCTAGTTCACCTGGAACAATAAGCGAAAGAGCCAACATCAGGTAGCAACAAGACTCGACAGATTCCTAGTGTCAGAGTCAATCATTATGTAGGGGCTAACCTTAGACTGCAACATCCTTCCATGGGGGGGATCTGATCACTGGCCAGTTCAACTAGAAGTAGTCTTCCAAACCACACCAAAGAATAGACCTTTCATATTTGAGAAATTCTGGATGTAACACGCGACTTTCAAGGAAAGAATCAAACAATGGTGGTGTGAGGAGAAACTAGAGCAAGGGACAAGGATTTTCAAACTCTACAAAAGACTAAAACATATCAAATATAGGCTCAAGGAGTGGAATAAGGAAACTTTTGGGAATATAAACCAAGAGAAGAACAACATTGAAGAAAAAATGAAAAAGCACCAGGAAACTTGCATTTCAGAGGGCTACAATAAAGAATAGAAAAAGGAGGAGATCTAGATTACCCAGGAATGGGATGAATAGTGCCAGCAAGAAGAAACTCTCTAGTGACAAAAGTCTTGGATCAGATGGCTAAGGGAAGGAGAAAGGAACACCAAGTTTTTTCATAGAAAAACCATGGCAAGAAGAGCCCACAACAAAATCTTGAAGATTAGGGACCAGGATGGCATAGAAAGAGAATCTCATAAGGAAATTGAAACAAATTTGGTAAACCACTTCCAAGGGATAGCCCAAGAACCCAACCAAGATAGAAAAAAGGCCATACAAAAGGTAATCCAACATATACCATGCCTGGTAACAAACAAACAAAACAACAACCTGAACAAGCCCATTGCGAAGGAGGAAATAGATCAAGCACTCCAGGAAATGCCTAATGGAAAAGCCCCAGGCCCAGATGGTTTCACAATGGAGCTCTTCAAAGCCTGCTAGGAAGTTGTCAAACATGAATTTTATAGGGTAGTGGAAGAATCTAGAAGGTCAGCCTCCAGTTTAAAAGAACTAAATGCTACAATGATTACACTCATCCCCAAAGAAAATGAAGCCAAAACCCCCAATCGTTACAGACCTATAGCGCTGTGTAATGTGGTGTATAAGATAATTTCCAAGGTCATAGCAAATAGATTGAAACCACTTTTACCCACACTGGTTATACAAGAGCAGGCATGTTTCGTGGAAGGTAGGCAAATAATGGAAAATATTATCCATGCTCACGAACTTATCCACACCCTGAAGCTTCAGAAAAGAGGGGGAATGATAATACAACTAGACCTAGCAAAAGCCTATGACAAAATCAACTAGCACTATATGGTCAAGACCCTGGAAGCCTTCGGATTCACCCAACACTGGATCAGATGGATAGTCAACCTGGTATCCACAACAAGATTCTCTCTACTAGTAAATGGAGCCCATGCCAAACCTTAATGGCCCATGAGAGGCATCAGAGAGGGAGACCCGTTGTCTCCATTCATTTTCATCATAATGATGGAAGGACTCAGTCGAAGAATAAAAAGCGCAACCACAACAGGGGAAATAAAAGGTATCAAACCCTATGAGAATTTCCCAACTTCTACACACCAACAGTTCGTGGATGATACCTTACTTCATGGCATGCCCACGGTCAAGGAAGTGAAAGCTTACAAATGAATCTTAGACGAGTTTGGGGAAGCCTTGGGGGAAGAGATAAACCAGTCCAAATCTATGATCTTCTTCTTTAATACCAACCCCGCTATCCAAAGGAATTTGGCCAACATATTGGGCTTTGAATGAAATCCCTCCCAACCAAGTACTTGGGCATCGCCTTGATAGACAAAGCCTACAAGCTATCAACTTGGGAAGGAATAGTCAACAAGCTACAAAATCGGGTAAAAAATTGGATGTACAGATCCCTCAACCTAGCCGGAAGACTTATACTAACCAAATCGGTTTTGAAGGCTATCCCAACCTTCATGATGTTAGCTTTCCTAGCCCCCAAGGGGATTCTACAAAAAATAAGAACCATACAAAGGGAATGCCTATGGAGAGGAGCGAAAACAAGGAAAAAATGGGCACTAGTGGCTTGGGAGAAGGTTTGTAAACCAAAAAGAAAAGGAGGACTGGGGCTACACAACCCGCAAGCGACCAATGAAGCCTATGGGGAGAAACTCTAGTGGCAATGGGTCAAAGAAATGACCACGCCATGGGTCAACCCGTGGAAGGAAAAGTATGCCTCGAACATTTGTAACCAGGACAAAATCCGCTTCGGAGGCACCAGGGAAGGTTCCGCCATATGGAACTTAGCCTAGCACAACAAGACATGCATCCAGACACACAACTTTTGGGAAATAAGGAATGACAGAACCTCCTAATTCTGGGAGGATTCCTGGCAACAGGAACCCATAATGGAAAAACCAGGCCGGGAGGCACTCCAACAGGAGATGATGGTGCAAGGAAAAACCCGAGTCTAGTATTACTGGAAACAAGAAACCGATTGCAACAAATGGCGAATCTGGAACACTCTCACCCCATAGACTAGAGACTGGACTGCAACAACAGTTAAAGAGGTGGAGGAGGAATTGGGGAGATGAAAAATTGCAGTCATGGATGGAGATGACCAGCTGATATGGGGGAACAAATCCAACGGGGAATTCAATCTGAAAGAAGTACACCACTACATAGTGAACTAGGACCAAGAAGACTTGACGTATCAATGGGACAAGCTTTGGAACAACCCCCATTGGCCAAAAATAAAAATCTTTCAGTGGCTAATACTACACAACTGAATCCTGACTTGGGAAAACCTAAAGAAGAGAGGTTTCATAGGCCCTTCAAGATGTCACCTATGTGAAGAAAAGGAGGAAACAACGAACCATCTCCTGGATGAATGTCCCTACACAACAAAAGTCTGGGACTGGGCGGAAGGAATTTTTAGACAGTCTAATAGGATCAAAGGTAATATTTCCGCAACTATAAACACATGGAAGGAATACTACAAAGAAAACAAAGAGGTGAATCTCTGTTGTACCCTCATTCCTGGCATGGTCATTTAGGCAATATGGAAGGAATGGAATCGACACATCTTCAGGAACCAAATATGGACTGCAGGAAAGATCAAGGAAACAATAATAATAATGACAAAAGAAATGGTACAGAGACGCAACTGCCAGACAAGAGGAGCACAACTCACAGATCGAGATCTTAGAATTCTAGAGGCTTTTCAATTGAAAGGAGGATGCAACCCTAATCAGGTAAGACGATTGCCACAACTACAAATAGGTGAGCGCAGTTGGAAACTACCACCAGAGGGCTCCCTCAAGCTAAATTTTGACAGGGCATCGAAAGGTAACCCAGGATGGACAGGCACGGGGGGAGTAATCAGGGATAGTCAAGGAAAAATTATCAGGTTGTACACTAGGATTCTGGGGAACTCAACCAACAACGTTGCAGAATTTGGAGCCTTGGAGATCGGCCTTGAGATACTGCATCGAGAAGGGATGACCAACGTAATAGTGGAAGGAGATTCAATGTTGGTCATCAACACAATAAGAAAACTCCAAAATGACACAAGAGTGGGAAAAATTCAAAGGTACTGGCGCTTGGTGCACTACCTGCAAAAAATACAGGAGCATTTGCAGACAGGGATCACAATGGATTTGCGTTGGGTTCGAAGGTCAACAAATGGACTAGCAGATAGAATCGCTAACGAAGGGGTCGACAAGGAAGGATCTGATTTGTATTCCACATGGAGTAACATCCTGGATGGCCAGTTTCGGACGGATTGCACCCAACTAGCAACAAAGGAGTACGACGAAAGCCGAAGTATGGATGACCACATTGAGGTTGGAGGCACATAATTAATTGAAGGGCAAGCAAAATCTAGGTAGAATCTGATAGGCCACCATTTTAACATGAGTTACAATGCAGATCATGGTCACACCACAAGAGGCGGTATGACACCACGATCCAGTCAATATAATGAAGTACAGGGGTTGGCCATGGGAGAGCAGAAAGGGTAATCTACAGACGAGAAAGGATGAAGATCAAAAGGATAGCCCGAGGGTAGGAATGGGGACACCTCATCCACACATAGGTCCTATGGGACCAAATGATTGGTGTACAACATGCAAGGCGAAGGATTGGCGCAGGGACGATGATAGGATTCCCAATCACACACACTCTGAAACAGTGAAAAAGGACCAAAAGGTATGCCTTTACGGGAGAACCATGATTACCAGGATAATATCACATCCCGGAAAACACCTTAAAAGAAGAAGCATCAGGGATAGATACAGACCAACGAGAAGAAGTTTCAGAGACCAGGAAGGGGCGAATAGAAGTGGAGGACGAATTCAAGATATAATCCACTGCATTCATAAAAATATGGTAAGAAGGAAGAATACCTAGAGTAAGAGGGAGCCTCCAGGTGAGGAACCTCCAACAAGCACCTGGAAGATCACTAGAATGGAACAGGCGGCCAGGGAGGCCAAAGGAACCTTTCTTGAGTAGGTCGATATAAAGGGCAAAGAGGTCATCGACAGGTGGGAGCGGCGTTGAACCTCTTTCATCACCTTGGTGAGCATAATAGAGGTGCTTGCAAGCTCAGTTGGGTCTGCTGAGCAAGACAACTGTAGAGAAAAGAGTTAGGGAAAGAAAACAAAAACTACAATTAAGAATTAAACTAAGAGATGCAATAAAAACTAAATTCATGAGCATAGGGACATAGAAACAAAAAGAACCAAAGGACCCATGTCACCAATGTTTGAGGCTGATCTATTGATGAAAATAAAGCACCAAGAAGAAAGGGGACTATGAGTCCCTTCTTCCTCCAAGGGAAGGCTCTTGGACCCTCACTAGCTAGCTCTTCTTACAACAAAGAAAATGGAAAACGACGGTGAAATAACTCTTTACAAATCCACTCAAGGGTGAGGTGGATTGTCCAATGTAATGGTGCCAATATGCTTGTGTCAAGGATGGAGTCCTCAAAACAATAGAGGAAGCATAACATTACTTTGAATTCCTTGAGAAAATGAGGTGCATCCATGTCTTTTTATAACATTCATTTGGGTTATTTTTTAACTGCTTTGTAGTGTGAAAAGAGGCCAATTAGGGTATTATTAGGTCTTTGACCAGCCCACCAGTCGGATCCAGCCCAGATTTGAGGGTCAAATTGGCTTGGGAGCTGAACCATAAGTGGTTGGGAGGCCGACCACTTCCATAAATGCGTCATTTAGCAGGTGCGCGACTTTTTGTGCTAACAGTCGCGCATCGTGCGCTTGTGTGCGATTTCTACGTTCCTGTTCCGCGCATGTGCGCGCGCCCAATGTCTGCAAAGAGATCTTCAATTTTTCACTAATATGTATAGTTTTTTACCTTTTTGAATGTTGTGGTATTAATTTAGGTCTATGGATGACTTCATCACTTTTTGACGATGTTGAGTTCTTGTAACCATGTGTGGACGAAATTTCAGTGATAACAGATGCCCCCTGATGGATGAGGTTAGGAGCATACGTATAGCCGAAACCCATCAATGTTTCTTTTACTAAGAATGTTGTTGTAAGATAGAGTAATAGTGGGATCGTTCAGAGCGATCCGTTGGAGGAAAAAAGGAACCGGTAGGACCCGACCTTCTATGAGGTGTGTAAAATAGAAAACTGTGTACAAACGAGGTAGGCATGCCCCATGCTCGTGTCATGTAACTCTGAAAAAAGATGACTGAAGTGTTGGTGTAGACAACTGCAGTGCCCTCGGGGGTGGTCGTGATAGAGGCAAAAGACAATTCTGCAAATGAACATGCTCTGAATAGTAGACATTGATCGCGGTAATAAGTAGCAGCGATGATGTGGGCATTGATAGCCCTGCCAAGTTTAGAGGTCTTCGGCAAATAAAAGAACTAACTGCAATAGTCGCAAAGTAAGACCCACCGTAACATGAGAAAGTGTTGGCGTCGAATGTTATGGGGGTCAACGACAACATGGAGCAATGGTGTTTCACCCTGTGTCGTCTGAGATCTCTCACTGAATGGATAATGAGAATCAAGATATTGTTGCCCTTCTGGAAAACTGTCCTGATGTCGACAAAAAAGGGGAACGCGACTCCCAGAAGAAAATGGCTTCATGAAATCTACTAGGTGAGGTGAGGACGTGGCAGAGGTACATGGATGAAGTCAAGTTGTGGGAAGAATCAAGACTGCCCTTGGTTGGAGGATGTATGAGATAAAAAGTGGCCGCAACCGGTCAATGAGGTCGAGTGTCAGGGGGACGACAAGACCGGGGATAAGTTGTGCCAGAGGCGGGACAAGGTGAACAAATGCAGAGGGTAGAGGTAAGTGACCTGTGGGGTACTATGAAGATATGGACGATGTCGGGCAAGGGAAGATGATAAGTAGTGCTCCAACCAAGGGTGGCATGGGTTGCGGCTGGCCAAAAAGAGGGAAGCAGGTCACCAAAGGTGACGAAAAAAAGGGTAGTGTAATGACTGAAAATAAAGGAATTTGTATAATAAATAACGAATAATTGGGGAGAAATGTACAAATACAGAAACGGGTGCCCCAGTGTAATATGGGTGGCCCATGTAGGGCATAATTTGCTTGGGAAACTGATGAAGGGTGGGGGCCCCATTGGTGAGTTTATGTTTGAGGTAGGTGAAATGAAGGTAGGTGTGCGGATGGGCAAGCTGATTGTGGATAAAATGGAGGGTTCATGATACTGCGGAGGTTCAGTTAAAAAATAGAACCGAGAAGAGATAATTTGGGAGTCCGTGTGGGAAAGCTAGCAAAATGAGGAGAAGGAGTATGTGGTTGATTTGTGACATGATGAAAGACTATCGGGACTCCCATCCCTAAAGGGTTTTGAAAAATAGCACGAGTGTCAAAAGTGTCAAAAGGTGATATGAATGGGACAACTCATGTGGGTAAGAATGCTATCAGGTAACAGTACCGAAGATGTAAATGGAGGTGTGGGTACTGCAAAGCCGGGAATGGGGATCCTAGAGGCAAATATCAAAGGGTGTGACTAGAAATGTAAGTGTGATCCAGCGGGAAAGACTACATGCCAGTGTTGAGTATATACCTGAAGGGGTTGTGCCGATGGATGATGATCAAGTACCTATACACATGAAAACCAAATACCCAAAGTGAACAATATCTGAAGAGAATCGAAGATATGAGCATGTATTTGATAAGCGTGAATGTGTGCATGTGTACCTGACTAAGGTATGAAAAAAAAGGCGCCCCGGGGGCTCAGGATGCAAAGAGGCCCAGGGACTGTTGTGATGTAGATGACGGGATGTTGATCCCGTGGCTAAAGACAGATTGTAAAATGGACACTGTGGGATCCCGGAATGGTGAGTGGAAGTTTTGCAAAAGGCCTATATATAGTTGTAGGGCCCACATTGCCACCTCATTTGTACCTGTTGCAATAGTGACTGGACGAGAAGTTTTCAGAGGAGTTTTGGAGATTCAGGGAGGATGAGGCATCTGATTGGTGATTAGCGAGCTTTAGGTTAGTGGTCTAATCATCCTGCATAGAAATAGGATTTCATTTTTTGGGCAGGGGCTGTACGGGGGGTCGTGCATAGATATTTAGGGGATATGGGCCCCACATGCACCGATGATCCAGTAATAGGTGCACACATGTGCGCGCCTGTCCACCGGATATACGTGCATGGGGGCGCGGTAGAGGGGATTTAAGGCGTGCTCTAAGGGCACGCCTGTGGGTTGAAAAGGTGCGCACAAGTGCGCATCTGTAGGTTGAACATGCGCGCATCTGTGCGCACCTGTATGGTGAAGAGGTGCGCTCGAGAGCGCACCTGTGAATAAAACAGGTGCGCATGGATGCACACCTGTGTAGTGAACAGGCGCGCATGTGTGTGCGCCTGTGGGTAACAAAACCGCGCCTAGGAGGCAAGGTTGAGGTGTATAAAAACAAGTCTTTTTGATGTTGTTGATGGTTTCTTGAGCTGATATAGGACTCTGTGTTGTGTCTGCAGGTGGACGGCTGTGACGATGCCAGTGGGTTGGCGAGAGTGAGACTGGTCTCAGCTGTGAGACGCCGTGGTCATTGAGGGGCTAGGTGTGCGTGTGACTTTGGCGGCCTGTGGGCTGCTAAAGTTCTTTGAGTGCCCGTTGATACGAGCACAAGAGTATCTCTTACAGTTCTTGATCCAGATGTGGACTCCGGAGCTGAACTGCTTCCGTGCGAGGAGAGCAGATCCCCTTCACTGCGGTGGAGGATGTATATTTCTTGACTGGGCTTCCCTTTCGGGGAACGCCCCTACCAGCGGAGCCAGTGCTCCCTAGGGATATGCAGCTCGTGACTATTGGCCAGAGATATTGTTCATGTCAGAACTTTATGTCCGGGACGGTTGTGAGCATTGCGTCTATAGATTCCCTGGCGCATCGCTGTATAACAGGGATGATTGTGCGAGTATATGGGTCACTGGAGACCTAGCGGATCAGTGGTGGCCAGCTTCTGGTGCTGGAGAGAGTGTTGGCTGGCGAGCGTTTCGCTTGGGGGCTTATGCTGCATGCGAGGATGGTGGCGCGGTTGGACCACTGTCGGTCTATGGATACGGGGGAGTTTGCCTTCGGGTCCATCCTAGTGGCCTGGTTTCTAGAGAGGGTGCCGATGTTGTGCCCGAGGATTCTATTGGGTGCGCCTGGGGCACGAGAGCCATGATTGAGGAGGTGGTCGACTGTGTTGCTTTGCCATGGTGGTGGCGAAGGTGGCCACTTCTTTTCTGTAGAGGCGACGCAGGTATGGCGGCAGATGCCACAGGTAATTTTACGTTACCCCTATGCTGGGGTGGACTTCCGGGATGATCCGGACATGGTGTTGCCTCCAGGGGAGGTTTTTGATCATCGAGGTATGTTTGGTGTTTATGTGTATGTTTTTTCTATTTTGTGTTTGAGATAGCAGTCCATATGTATATGATATAGATGCTGATACTATCTGTTGTTTGTTTGCATGTGCAGATGTGGCACCTTGTGAGCTCGAGGTAGAGTTGTAGCGAGCACCAGAGAGACCGCCGTGGGGAGAGAGACGTTGGCGTGATGAGGCTGCTGTGCGACCAGCTGAGCCAGAGAGGGCAGCGAGGAGGCACCAGTTTGATGACCCTGGTGCTGGGCCATCACATGCTCCTCCAGCGGTGGTCGGAGTTGATTATGAGGACATACGCCATCATCTAGAGACGATATTATAGGAGGTGCCTGAAGGCATATGGTCTCGCATCCAAGACGAGACTTTCCTGGAGCAGTGTGTGGGGGTGCCGCCACCATGGCGGGCCATAGTACGACAAGCAGCAGTGGCTGCTGTGTTGACGACCAGACGACTGCCGCCGGGGAAGGAGGGGCCAACAGGGGGTGGACCACCACCTCCTGGGGTAGGAGGTGGTGGGCCGCCACCACCTGAGGGAGGAGCAGGCGGTGGTGCTCTAGAGGCACCATGAGTGGTGCTCTGAGGCATTTGATGTATATATATATATATATTTGTATATAGGCTGGTGAGCCCATTTTGTACCGAGGTGTTGTATTGGCCTGCGGATATGTGTATTTTTGTATGTAAACATTTAGATGGCACTGTGGACCTATATATATATACATGTGTATACTTTTTGAGATCTATGTGGTGTTTACATGTTTCTGGTGAATGGTCTGATGATGTCTATTCTATGTATATGCTGTGACAGGATTGTGATATGTTTATGTATGTGTAGAGGTAGCTTGATGTGATATATGCCAGTCTAACACAATGTTAGCTAGGTTATCTGTAATTTGATTCAATTGTCTTGGAATATGTGTAAATGTAATGGAATCAAAATGTCGAGATAAAAGCCTAACCTGCAGGTATTTGCGAAAGAGGTAAGGATCACGGACGCGGTACACATTGTTGAGCTAGAGAACGACTAGTTGAGAGTCGAGGAAGATGCTAAGGTGACGAATATGATGATGTTGGACGTCGGCCAGGAGGCCAATGACATCGGTGTATTCGGCTTGGTTGTTGGTTGCTTACCCCAAACATATGCCGCTCGAATGGAGTATTTCATGTGAGGGGGTGTAGAGAGCCCAAGTAGCCGAAGTGAGATTTTGTGTCCAACGACTGGCATCGTTGACGTAACCGATGTGGTAGGCTGGTGGAGGAAGCACCTGTCAATAGCACAAAGGATAGTTTAGATGTGAGGGGAGGAGAAAAAGATTAAAAAACGCTAGAAAAGAAATAACCTAAAGTAGAATGACTACTTTTAAGCATAAAATTTCTTGAGATACAACCCGTTGACGGGTTCTTTGAGAGAGAGGCCTTCGAGAGAGGCCAGGATATATGCGCCTTTGGTGAGGCAATGTTGAATGATGTATGGGCCATGCCAGAGTGAATCGAATTTGCCATGGCCAAAGGTATGGACAAACCGAGATAGTGAACAAATGTCTAGAAGGCTACCTTCGTTGCTTTGTCTCTGATAAACAAACACAATGGTTCAAATGGTTACCCTTGGCAGAATGGTGGTATAACACCTCCTTTCATACTGTAACAAAAATGACACCATTTATGGAACTTTATGGATACCACCCTCCTTCCATCACTTCTTCTCTAAAAGAAAAATCTAAGGTTCAAGCAGTGGATGATCATATCGAGAATCAACAACAAGTTCTCCAAATCTTAAGGGACAACCTGATCATGGCACAGAATCGCATGAAACAACAAGCAGATCAACATCGTAGTGAAAGAAGTTTTGAAGTAGGGGATTGGGTATTTTTAAGACTACAACCATACAAACAGATGTCCCTCAAGCAAGCCAAGAAGGATGATAAATTATCACCAAAGTACTATGGCCCTTATAAGGTGTTGCAAAAGATTGGTATTATGGCATACAAATTGGAGTTGTCTGCATCTTCATGAGTACACCCAGTTTTCCATGTTTCATGCTTAAAGAAGGTTATAGGCGACAAGATCCCAATTCAAAATATATTGCCAGAACTTGACGAGGAAGGAAAAATCATATTGGAGCCTAAAGCCATCATTGACACAAGAATTTTCCAGTTGAGGAATAGATCCATTTCAGAGTATCTCATTAAATGGAGGAAACTACCAGCTGAAGATTCCACTTGGGAAGATGAGTCTTTTATACAAAATCTTCCATAGTTACTCAAGCATTG
>ML778223.1:289415-334096 GCA_009831015.1 Picea engelmannii
ATATATATATATATATATATATATATATATATATATATATATATATATATATATATATATATATATATATATATATATATATATATATATATATATATATATATATATATATATATATAGGAGACAAAGGGTATCATAAAGGGCTCTATCCAACATAAAATTATAATACTATAAATGTAATAATTCAATATTTAGGGATTAATAAGGGGTTTTACACATAAAATGGGGATTTGTCTAGGTCTTAACATGCCCCTCCCCTTCAAAAAAGTGTTGTCCTCAACACTTGACTAATTGTTGGTATTTCTACATGAAGAACTCATGTTCCCATGCTGCCTCTTCCACGGGTAGGTTCTTCTAGTCGATGAGGTATTTCATGATTTATCGATTTCTCAGTTGCTTAATCCTTGTTTCAAGGATTGTTTCTAGTTCTAGTATGATTTTCCATTCTTCATTAATCTCTGGTAAAATAATTTGGACTTGGATATTATTTTTGATTACCTTATTTAAGCAATAAATATGGAAGACTTGATGTACACATGAAGATGGAGACAACTCCAATTTGAAATCCATACTTCCAATCATTTGCAACACCTTACAGGTCCATAATATTTGGGTGCTAATTTATTGTCCTTCTTTTGTTGCTTGAGTGACAATTTTTTATATGGTTGTAGACTTAACAATACCCAATCACCCACTTCAAATTCCCTTTCATTGTGATGTTGATTTGCTTGTTGTTTAATCCTATCTTGTGCCATAACCAAGTTGTACTTCAATAGTTTCATAACCTTTTGTTGGTTCCCTATGTAGTCCTCCACTACTTGCACCTTTGTATTCCCTTTCAAGGGTGATGTAATGGATGGAGGATGACATCCATAAAGTGATAAAAATGGGGACATATGTTATGAATAATGGAAGGATTTGTTGTACCACCATTCTACCAAAGGAAACCACTTGAACCATTGTGTTTGTTTATCGAATGAAAAAAAATGAAGATATCCTTCTAGAAATTTATTCATGATCTCAGTTTCCCAACAGATTGAGGGTGGTAAGATGATTTGTGAGTCAATTGAGTACCCAAAAAAGAAAATGATTCATTCTAAAAATTTCCAATGAAAATTGGATCTCTGTCAACTACAATAATCTTGGGGACTCCATGTATCTTTTGAATTGTTTCCATGAATGTTGCATCTATTACACTTACTTTAAAAGGATGAGAAAGAGAGAAAAATGGGCATACTTTTTTAGTCGATCCACTACTACCATGATGAAAGTCTTTCCTTCAGATTTGGGAAAACATGTAATAAATACATTGAATCTTATTCCCAACATTGACTTGGTATAGATCATTATTGTAGGAGACCTGGTGTCTTGATTTTTTCTCCCTTATTCTATTGGTAGACTAAACATTCAAAAATAAACTTTTGAACATCAGTTTTAAGACCTTCCTAGAAAACATCCTTTTTGATCCTATGGTATGTTTTCAAAAATCCTAAATTTCCTCCTATAGGAGAAGTGTGCAATTCCATAAGGACCCTCTTCTTGAGTTAGGAATTTTTACATAAATATAGGCGATCATGATACCATATCAAATCACTCTTCCATACAAAATTGTCTAATGAACTACGTTCCTCATGTAGTTGTTGAATGATCTTGTATACCTCTTGATCTTGTTTCCATTCTATCCTTTATTCTTCTACCCAATTATAGTGCAGAATATAAATATAACATATTGATCCTTTTGTTTCTTCTTCTTTACTTGAAAGGGAATCTACCACAACAGTATGCTTTCCTTTTTTTGTAGATAATTTCAAAGTCATAACCTAGAATCTTTGTAACCCATTTTTGTTGCTCTTATGAAGATAATAATTTCTCCAAGAAGTACTTCAAACTATCATGATATTTTTTTTACTTTGAAGTGTCTCCCTATTAGGTAAGGGATCCATTTTTGAACCACGTGTAGTATGGCCAACATTTCTTTTTCATAAATGGATTTAACTAAGATTTTTCCTTTAAGTTGGTTTCTTTCAAAGGCAATGGGCCTTCCTTATTTCATTAAAACATCACAAATTCCATGGCCTGAGGCATCACACTCCACAATAAATATTTTTGTAAAGTCTGGTGTGGTTAGGACGGGAGTAGTACACATAGCCTCCTTAATTTTTTCAAAATCTTTGGTTGCTTCTTCGTTCCAAGAAAATGCTTCATTCTTTAATAATGTTGTTAGAAGTATTTCCATTTGACCATAATTCTTGAAAAACTTGTGATAATATCTTGTTAACCCTAAGAATCCTCTAAGTTTCTTCAACGTTTTTGGAATCGTCCATCCCTCATCACTTTAATTTTATTAGGGTCCACTTTTACACCTTCATGAGATACATTATGACCCAAATATTCCTCTTCTTCGACCCTAAAGGCACACTTGTAAGGATTTTCATATTTTTTTTTGCTTTTAATGGTTGTAATACTCTGTCAATATGTTGTATATGCTCTTCCCTTGGATACCTCTAAGCTCAATTTCCTTTCCATCTGAGGAAAATATGATGAAAATATCTTGAAAATTAAGGGCCACCATTCCCAATGATTGTAACCATTGGACCCCTAGTACAACATCAACACCACCCATTTGGATGGAAATCATGGGGATGTCTAGAAAATACTCCTCCATGTTGATATTAATACTATGTCATTTCCCTAAACAATTTATGGTGCCTCCATCTGCAATCATTACTTGAAACTCTGGTGTGGGATATACAAAGAAATTGAGATATTTTGCTAATTTGTAATTGATGAAATTATGGGTACTATCATAATCAATCAATATTACTGCATTTTTCTTCTTAATGTATTCTTGTATCTTAAGGGTTTGTAGAGTATTGATTCCAACCAATCCATCACAAGATATTGTTGGATTAGTTTCTTCTAGATCTGGATCCTATGGTGGTTCCAATTCTCGATATTCTTCCTCGTCACAGTCTATGTAGACTAACTTCTTCTCAAGCATTTATGCCCCTTATTGTACTTGATGTCACAATTGAAACATATTACTTTTTCTCTTCTTTCATCCATCTGTTGATGTGTCAACCTTGTCGATTGAGGTATGGTTGTCTTATGAGCCCCAAAACAATATATGCTTCATGTGTATGTTCCAATGGTAGACTTGTGTGTAGCCTTATTTTTGGCTTGAATATGATGAGCAATTTGCATATCTTACATAATAGTTTTAGGATGTATTAAGAAAATCTCATGTTTAATGTTTTGTTTTAATCCACCCATGTAAGCTTCCAATAAATTTTCATCACTTATGTCATCCACCCTTATGGCCAAGACCTAAAATTTTGAATTATAATCTTCAATATCACCTAAGTTTTTTATTCTTGTCAATTCACTAAAGTAGTCATGTTCCCACACTTTCCCATATTGTTCTTGTAAGTCTCTTGTAAATATACCCCAAGTATATGATAAAGAGGAGGGTGCCTTTCAACTACCCATTGATACCATTGATATGGTTTTATCTCAAAGTTCAAGGTTGCTATGTGAATCCTTTTCTTATCATTTATAATATTATGTAGTTCAAAATATTGCTATATTTGGTTCACCCAGGTAAAGATATTTGTTTCATAAAATGTTTTTAATTCAATCTTGGGAAGGTTGAATTTAGGACCTCCACCGCAATTAACTCCATTATTAGAGTTAAATCCACTAGAAAATTTCTTATTATCAAGAGGTTGTTCAACCTGAATACTACCCTTATTTTCATGAGTTCCTTACATTTTGATATCTCCTTTAGGGAGTCTCTCATCTAGAGCTTGGAAGATCATGGAAGACAAGAAATTTTGCAATTCCTTCATGGATTTTTCTATTTCTACTTTATTTTCATCCATCTTATTTTCCATTTAATCCATATTTCTTTTCATCTCTTCCTTATTTTAATCCATCTTATTTTTCATGTCATCCATATTCTTTTCCGTATGTTCTCGATTTTCATTCATCTTCTCTTCCATCTTATTTTTTATTTCATTTTTTAGGGATTCTTGAGAATATGATAAATCCACTTGTTTCAACATACTACCATTCATTTCATCAACTTGGTTCTTTAATTGGGATAACCTATTTTTGAAATCTTCATTTTCTTTCGATGTCTAGTGTGAGGTTTCTAGATGTTTAATTGGTATTGTAACCTTTTTTGGATCATTTTTGGATATAAATAATAATACTCCTCTATTTTGTATTTATAAAAAAAAATTGAATCACCAAAAACATATCTTCCAATCAAAAGTTATGCCAATTGTAAGTTATGTACCTTTGAGACCATGATTTGGAGTGTTGGAGTTAATTCACACACATCTAGGATTTATTTTTTCTAAGGTTTTTCCTTGTTTATTAGTCATAATTAGTCATTATCCAGTCTCCTATATTTTAGGAGAGAATATTCCACTTGGAGAATATTCTCTTTCAGTTGACACTTCAGTTTGACTAGTTGAGTTGAGTCTAGATGTTGCATTTGCTTTGTCACCATGAAACATTGGGATCATCATCATGATAATGCACACTTTCCTTGGGATAATAACTAAACTGGTGCATTACCCTTGATTCCTTGATCTAATCCTCACTACACTTTGTTCATTCTTTTAACTGAAGAGTAGTTGACTACTTAACTCACTTAGGTGGCAGTTCACTCCCATAACTGCCTTAGAGACTAGACTAGGTGGCAATTCACTCCCGTAACTGTTGGTGTGTGTCCATATCACTCTAGAACACCAATATGGCACATTGGTTCTCCTCCAGTGCGCATTCATTGAGTTATACATAGTATATCATGTGTGAATTATTCATTATTCATTACGATTAATGAGAATTCTTCCATTTTTTCTCTCCTTCTTCTTAATTCTCAATTTCTATTTGCAAATGAGTGTAGTATTTTCTAGCTAGATATATTATGTGTAGTTTCAACACATTTACATGGTAGTAGAGCCAATGGACTGCTAAGAAAAATCTACACCAATTTTTTTTGCAAGTACAAAAGATTGAAGACAGCGGAAAGATGGATTTCCAAAAATAATTCATTCTTCCACCTTACAACTACTTTGCATGGAAGGAGAAAATAGTCATACATGTATGAACCAGAGGATTGTGCAGGTTAACCTTGAATACAGATACATAACTGAAATCATCCATAGAAAAATCCAAGTACTTAAATCGAATGGATGAAGCACTCAGAACAATTTGCAGTCTTATTTCTCCCGATCTCCTTTTTCACATATCTTCCTGTAAGAATCCCAATGAAGCCTGGAACACCTTGGAAGGGCTCTTTGGAAAATAATATGAGATGAGGGGACACATGTTGGAGGTGCAATTTCTCACATTGGATCCAAAAATCTTCGACAATATCCAAGATTTCTTTACAAAATTCAAGGATTTATTGTCGTAACTCAAAGCTTGCAGGATTGATAAATCTAAGGAGGATAAACAAATGGTTCTCACCATTCTCTCCAAACTTGGTCCTGAATTCTCTATATTTGTATCCACATTCCACTCTGTCAGATTTACCTCTGGAGCCACTTGTAATATGCCTTCTCTTGAGGACTTTATTGAATCCCTGACACAAGAGAAAACCAAGCTCATCAACATTAGAAAAATCAAAAGCCCAAAGGTGCATGCACTTACTGTGAAAGATTCTAGCCACAAATATCATAAATATAAATATAAATACAAAAGGAAAGATCATGCACATTCAAAGAAGGAAGGGTACACAAAACCCTTCACCGATGCCTCTGGATCCAAAGGGGAAAAGGGGAGATATGCACGTACTTTCACAAAGGATTCCATTCAGAATCCACATGCATGCAATATATATATATACACACACACACACACACACACACACACACACACACACACACACACATATATATATATATATATATATATATATATATAATGACTCAAATACTTCAAAAAAACAAACTTGGAGATCACATCCCTGAGGGTTCCAAGAAGAAGAAGCCAGAAGATCAGAATCCCAAGAAAGGCAATTCTAGCCATGACTTGATTTCCATCAACTCCTCTCTCGATGCTTGGATCGTAGATTCAAGATCATCACATCACATGGCTGCCTCAAAAGAAGTATATTTTTCATTGGATGCATGCAAAGGTCCTCCTATTTTGATGGGGGACAACTCTTCAGTCGAAGTCACCCACAAAGGAATGATTGAACTCACCAACGAAAGCTTCGAGAATGTGTTGCATGTTCCCAAACTTTTCATCAACCTTCTCTCCGTGTATCAGATGATGAATTCCGACATCGGAAATAAATTCATATTCACACCAAATTTCATGGACATCTATGACATGCAAACCAACTCTAAGGTTGCAACCGATGAGGTAAATCATCAATCTAGATTATATACTTTTTCTGAATTCATTGAACATGATTTTCTTTTACTGCTTACTCATGCTGATGAAAGTAGTAGGATATGGCATGAAAGGTTTGCACATTTGAATTTAATATACATGCAACATATTAGCAAGAAAAGATTGGTTGATGGTCTACCAAACATCCGTTTCTCCAAGGGAGTTTGTGAGGGATGTGTTCTCAGAAAACACCCTCAAGAGAAATTCAACAAAGGAAAGTTTCATAGAGCTTTCGCACCTTTAGATATGATCCACAATAACCTTATGGGTCCTTTTCCACATCCATACATCATCAAAGCGAGGTTTTTTCTCATTTTTGTTGATGATTCCTCACGTTTTACATGGATTTACTTTCTCAGGCAAAAATTCGAGGTCTTTCAACACCTAAAATATTTCAAAGCCTTGGTTGAGACACAATCTGGAAAGAAGATCAAAGTCCTCTGAACTGATAATAGGGGAGAATATGTAAATCATGAGATCCATAATTTTTTCCATGAGGTAGGGATTCAGTTGCAGCACATAGTTCCCTATACTCCGCAGCAAAATGGAGTTGCTGAGTGGAAAAACAGATCTCTAAAGGAGATGGCATCTTGCATGTTGCATGCAAAGTCACTACCATATAGACTATGGGCCGAAGCACTTAATTATGCAACATACATATAAAACATATTTACCCATAGATATTTCAAGGATAAGACCCCCTACGAGGCTTGGAGCAACCTCAAACCGGAAGTGATCCACTTTTGCATTTTCGGTTCATGTGCATGGGCCCAGATTCCCTCTAAAAAGATGAAGGAACTTGATCCACAGAGAACTGAGTGTATTTTTATTGGATACCTTGACGGTGTGAAGGGATATAGGCTTATTGATATTTCCTCGAACAAGATCATCATTGAGCATAGTGTCCAATTCGAGAAAAGTGTCTTGCATGTACCTCAGCATCTGCATGCAGACACCTTCATTCTTCCACCATCTGAGATGATGAGCATGAACATGCTGACACTTATTCAGACGAGAGTTATGATTCATAAGACTCATATGATTCATATTTAGAGTTAGTACAGTCATATGCATAGTCAGAGCATCCAGATGTAGTTGCAAAGCCAGAGCAGAAGCCCAAGTGGGCACAAACTACTCTTCAAGATATAAGGGATCTTGTTGGTGATCTAGCCAATACTAGGAGGACTCGATATGATTTCGAGGAGCCTCCTGTTGCACTCACTACCACTGAAACATTTCCCTTCAGGAATATTTTCTTGGTTTAGTCTTAAAATCCACATTCTTATGGCGAGGTTGCTAGAAATCCCTTTTGGGAATCCACCATGCAAGAGGAGTATAACTCCCTCCTCAAGAACCAGATTTGGGATCTGGTTCCCCTTCCTTCTGGGAGGAAACTTGTTAGATGCATATGGGTCTATGGGACCAATAGTGCAGTGGATGGAAAAATTAACAGATACAAATCTAGGCTTGTCGCCAAAGGATTTCAGTAGGTGCATGGTATTGACTATGATGAGACCTTTGCTCCAGTAGAGAAGATGGATTCCATACGATTGGAAATTTCCATTATGGTAGCCAAGGGATGGGAAGTGCATAAGATGGACATGAAGAATCTATTTCTTCATAGTGATCTCTCTGAGGAGATATATATGGAGCAGCCCTAGGGATCTATGCAGGACTCATGTTTGGTCTGTCGACTAAAGAGGTCCTTTTATGGCCTCAAGCAGGCTCTAAGGGCATGGTATGCCAAGATGGATTCATACATGTTGTCACAGAACTTTGTACATTGTAAATGAGACCCGAATATATACATGCTCAGGATGGATGATTCACTTCTACTCTTATTTCTATATGTTGATGATTTTTTGATCACCAGTTGCTCTACTTCAGCGATTGCTGCAGTCAAGAGGATTCTACATGACAATTTTTTGATGACGAAAATGGGTCTACTGCAATTCTTCCTTAGACTCGAGATCAGTCAATATGCATCAGAAATCAAACTGTCTTAGACCAAGTATGCACAAGATCTCCTTGAGAGATTTCACATGACAGACTACAAGTCTACTTCGACTCCTTTCCTATTAGGAGTCAAACTTGAGGATGGTGGGGAGACTCCACTAGTTGAAAACACACTGTACGGACAACTAGTGGGGAGTTTTTTGTATCTCACACACTCCAGAACAGACCTATCCTATGTAGTTGGCACAGTATCCAGGTTCATGAAGGAGCCACATGAGCTACATTGGAAGGATGCAAATCATATCCTTCGATACGTACAGGGAACCATCACCTTTGGGATTCATTATGAAGTAGATTCTACATTAGATCTCATCGAGTTTATTGATTCTGACTAGGCTGGCGATAACATTGATCGTAAGTCCACATCTCGTTACTCACTCAGTCTTGGTTCTAGGCATATCTGTTGGTCGAGCAAGAAGAAAGACGCCATTTCTCTATCTTCATTCGAGGCAGAGTAAATAGGGGTAGTTAACATAACCATTCAGGCTATGTGGCTTCAACATTTTCTCACTAAGTTGGGCATTCAGTTTCATCGGTCAATTGTCATCTGATGTGACAACCAGAGCACTCTGAAGTTCTACAGAGATCCAGTTCAGAGGCAGTGGATGAAGCACATCGAGATCCACATGCACTACATCCGGGACTTAGTACACGAGGGGATCATTGACCTGTAGTTTTTTTCTTCAGTAGAACAGATGACATACATCTTCACCAAGACCTTCACTGAGCAGAAGTTTCATTCTCTACGAAGTCGTCTTGGAGTGAAGGACACAATTGCCTAGCAACTATAGTTCTTATTTTTACATATATTGTACCTTGAGGGAGGGTTTTCCCATGAGGTTTTCCCTCTTTCCTCACTTTATTTTAGTGTATCTTTTGTATTTGGGTACCTAACATGGCCTCGTTGTCGGGACCCATTTTTTATTTTTACCATAGTGATTTTCATCGAGGTGTTGGAGTTAGTTCACACACACCTAGATTTATTTTTCCTGAGGTTTTTCCTTGTTTATTAGTCATAATTAGTCATTATCTAGTCTCCTATATTTTAGGAGAGAATATTCCACCTGGAGAATATTCTCTTTTAGTTGACACTTCAGTTTGACTAGTTGAGTTGAGTCTAGATGCTTCATTGGTTTTGTCACCATGCAACATTGGGATCATCACCATGTTAATGTGCACTTTCCTTGGGATCATCACCATACTGACACATTACCCTTGATTTCTTGATCTACTCCTCACTACACTCTGTTCATTTAGTTAATTGAAGACTAGTTGACTAGTTAACTCAACTAGGTGGCAGTTCACTCCTATAACTACCTCAGAGACTAGACTAGGTGGCAGTTCACTCCTGTAACTACCTCAGAGACTAGACTAGGTGGCAGTTCACTCTTGTAACTGCTGGTGTGTGTCCATATCACTCTAGACCACCATTATGGTGCATTGGTTCTCCTCCATTGTGCATTCATTGAGTTATACAGAGTATACCATGTGTAAATTATTCATTATTCATTATGGTTAATGAGAATTCTTCCATTCTTTCTCTCATTCTTCTTTCTCAATTTCTCTCTGAAAATGTGTGTAGTATTTTCTAGCTAGATCTATTCTGTGCAGGTTCAACACATTTACATGGAATTTTTCCTTCTAGCCAACCTTCCTTTTGAATTATTTCTGAAATTTCAGCCCTTTTGTGTCTAAAATTTTGGCATGTAGTACTCTAATATGTCTTCTCTGTAATGTGATAGATTTGACCAAAATCGGGTGTGCCTAAAATTTATGGTAACTTTCTCAAACCTTGCTCAAATTTTACCTTTCTTGGAGAGAAAACTTGTATAGAATGCCACGTAGCCAATATTTAATACCAAATTCTAAAAATTGTACTAGAAAAAATATGGATTATTCTATTTTAAATGAAAATGGTCTCACTAAATTCAGATATTCTCTGAAGAAAATATGAATTTTTTACCCGGAACACCTGTTTGAGACTAATTATAGCACTAGTCAAAAACCTTATCTTCCACTAGGTATATCTCTGAAAGTATAATGACCTAGAAGATGAAATTTTCACTAGATATACCTTGATATGTATTATAAATAACCTCCAAGTTTCACTATTTAAATCATCCCAAAAGAAATTCTATAAGAAAAATTATAATATGACTTGCTTGGAGAATAAAAACCTTAGGATCGATGTTCTGATACCAAATGTTATGATCCAACACCTTAAAAAATGATTAAAAATCAATGAATACAGTCCACTTCAAGGGGGAAATATCCTTTTATAGTATATCCAATTCAGAATACAATATGAGATGAGATAATATGATCCTAAGACTAGGTCTCCTTGGTATATATATATATATATATATATTTGTACATATATAGGAGATAAAGGGTACAATTATAATGAAAGGGTACCATGAAGGGTTCTAGCTTAAATACGATTATAATACTATAAATGTAATAATTCAATATATAGAGATTAATAAGGGGTTTTACACATAAAATGGGGCTTTGTCTAGGTCTTAATACAACCTTTATCGTAATGTATCTTTGAAATTGCAGCCCTTTTGAGTCGAAAATTTCTTCCTGATGTACTATGATATGTCTTCTCTTTAATGACATAGCTCTAATCAAAATTTTATGTGTCAAGTGAAATTTATGGTAACCTTCTCAAAACTTGTTGATTATTATCCTTTTCTGGATAGAAAACATATGTTGAATGCCACATGTCCAATATTTCAAATCTGATTCTAAAATTTTCACCTAAAATAGTATAGATTGTCTTCATTATAGAATAATTGGTGGCACTCAATTTGGACTTTCCAAGTTTTAGATATGTCATTTATACCAATAACACCTCAATATGTCTCCTCGATATCCTCAAAATTTAGTTGTTTGAAGCATCCTAGAAAAAAATTTATATCAAAAATGCCAAGATGTCTCGATTGAAGGAGCAAAACCCTAGGATTGACATATGCTCTAGTCCCAAATGTTATGAACCAAACTCCAAAAATAGTCAGTGAATAATCCACTTTGAGGGGGAAACCTCGTTTTGCAATATATGCAATGCACAAGACAAGATGAGATGATCCTAAAGCTAAGTCTCCTTGGTGTATATATACAAGAGACCATTGCCACAATTATAATTAAAATGTCTAGATGACAATACTAATATAACAATAGAAATGTAACAATGCAATATATAGGGCTTTACATAGGGATTTATTATTAACATGGGGCTTTTTTTAGGGGCTTAACAACAATTGTTGAAATCGTTTGAAGTATGTTGAAAACAAAACAACTTGGGGATGAATTTTGAGATGAAGCGGTTCATACTATATTCTACACTTCAAATAGGTGTCCTTGCAAGGGAAGTTTTGGATTTGACTCTAGAGGAAACATGGTCAAGGTGCAAACCTAGTGTCACACAGATGAATATATTTGGATGCATTTCATATGCACATGTCCCTAAAGAAAAGAGAAAAAAATTAGATGATAAAAGAATTAAGTGTATTTTCATTGGGTATAGAAAAAAACAAGAATTTATAGGTTATTTGATCCCCAAGAGAAGAAAATTATAATAAGTAGGTATCTTTTGTTTGATGAGCATGGAATTTATTATCCAAAACATGTTCAATTGAATTAAGAAAGGATGAAGCAATAATTGGTGATGGATCTAGTTCTAAGTCATCCAAGGAAAATGAAGTCTAGAAGAAACCTACATGGCTAGTCATAGGTCATTCAAAAAGTATAAGTTGGATAGAAACTTTGGGAGAAGAGTTACTAGACCGCAAAGATGCATTGTCAATTTTTATCTTATTACACAAGTAATGAAGCTTCATGAACCACATAGTTATGGAGAAGTGTAAAAAAGGAATGAATGGAATGAAGCTATGAAAGCAAAATTTAAATCCTTGATGAAAAATTATACATGGGACTTAGTCAACTTACCCAAAGGAAAATGTGTGATTGGTACTAATTGGGTATATAAAACTAAGTACAAATCATATGGTACAATTTGTAAGCATAAAGCTCATTTAGTTGAAAATTTTATGCACAAAAGGAAGAAATTGATTATATAGAAACCTTTGCTCAAGTGGTACATTTGGAAACAATCAAGATAGTACTTTCATTAACTAAAAAATATAAGTGGACAAATTTTTAGATGGATATTAAAAAAACTTTCTTGGATGGTTATGTTGATGAAGAAAATTATGTGGAGCAACCTAAAGAATTCAAAATTAGGTAAAGAAGTCTAATGTGTTTATAGGTTGAGGAAGGCCTTGTATGGTCTCAAATTGGCACTGACAACATGGTATTCTAGGATTTATAATTACTTTCAAGATCATGGACTAGTTAAGAGTTCATCTTCTCCAAATCGTTATATTCTTCAATCGGGGCAATCAATTCTAATAGTTGAATTATATGTTGATTATTTTATTTAAACAGGGAATAATCATGAATTGTTTCATAATTTTAAGTAAAATATGATTGTTGAAATTGAGATGATAGATCTTGGTGAGTTGCATTATTTTTGGAGCATTTAAGCATGGTAGAAGGAAGATAGCATTTTCATGTCATGAACAAACTATACTTGGGATATTCTAAAGAAGTTCAACATGATGCATTGCAAGCTTGCCACAACTCCTCTAGAAATCAAGTTGAAGCTATACAAAAATGATGACTCCAATGTAGTTGATGGTGCTCCATACAATTAAATAGTTGGAATTTTGATCTACCTAACTACAAATTGACTAGATATAGATTTTGTAGTTAGCATGGTATCAATATTTGTGTGATATTCCCAAGAGATACGTTGGAATGTAGCTAACAGTATTTTGAGGTATCTGCATGGTACAGTTGGTTATGTCTTGGCATATGCATCTACAAAGGATTTAAAATTGAATGGTCACAAATATTTAGATTGGGCAGGTTGTATGGATGAAAGGAAGTCTACTTCAACGTATACATTTAGCATGGGTTCTATTTGGAGTACTAATAAAGAACCTACAATTTCACTCTCCATAGAATAAGCATAGTACAAAGAAGTAGCTACAACAACATCTAAAGAAGTTTGGTTAAGAATAATTTTGCGGGATCTACATGAGTAGTAGGAGAAACCCACACAGTTTATTTGTGATAATCAAAGTGTTATTCATAGCTAAGAATACATTTTTTCACAATAAGACCAAGAACATTGATATATAGTATCATTTTGTTCAAGATTTGGTTCAACAAGGTGTTATTGAGATTATGTATTATAGTACATAAGTGCAATTTGTAGATATTTTCACCAAGGCACTACGAAAGGACTAGTTCTACACATTTAGAGATGATCATGGAATATTCCCAAATTATCATTATGGGGGAGAAATTTTGAGTTAATGATTCATTTGTGTTATCCTTAGTCTAATTAAGAATAATTGTTTCCATTGTGCTCATATCTTGTAGAGATCATTTGACATTAAGATAAAATTTGCTGAGTGAATTGAGTGTTTATTGAGTGATTATAGGTGTTATTAATCTCATGGCATAGCTCTGATACATGAATAAATATATGTTTTTGATAATGAGTGATTGAGATAAGTTTGCATCATTGATATATTACCATATTGTTACATTATTGTTGGGGATTATATCCTTCAATAACCATTAATTGATTGTGGTCTAAGTATTCCTGCTACTAGGCCTTCCCCCCTTCCAATATCACATGACTCTAAGTAGTGTGAGTATGATTGGCCTCCCCCCTATCCTTTGTGAAAAAAAAAAAAAAAAATCTCTCACTAGTACATGCCTTCCAAAAAATCCCCATTACTGACTTGGATATGCCTAACATCTATGCATCTATACTTGCTACTCATCCTTCCCTTATTTGTTTATGAAAAAATAAAAATAAAAAATCTCTTACTAGCTATTGTCTTCCTAAAAATTCACATTACTAAGTCAACTATATCTAACAATTGTGCATCTTGGAATTGATTTTACAACATAATTACCTCTCTATACAAAAACTATTATCCCACATTGATTGAGAGAAGTGATCCATGTTGATGAAGGTTGGTTGTCATTGATGTCAACCCTTGAAGAAAGCTCGGTAGCACAAAGGTTTGGGTAATGGACCCAAGTTTGTTTGATGTAAATATGACTCATTATTGTCTTTTAATGGTTTATAAGAAGTATATATGGATGAACTCCAAAGTGGTCCCCTTATGATGAAAGCCCTCACGGGAAGATGCTTTGCAGATTGAGTTATCCTAGAAGTATGGTTAGAGAACCCATGATTATTTGTGGAATAATGAGATGAAGGTTAGTGAATTTGTCAGTGAAACTATCCTATATGGATATTTCTTGTCATTCGTTTTCCGGTGGTATGTGGAACGTCACATAACTCCTCGCGGTTAGAGAGTTATGGCCATGAGAAGTTGGAGAACCCAGGTTTGGGTAATTGACCCAAGTTTGTTTGATGGATAATGATATGCGTTTTGATATATTTTTAGGTAATACTATTCTATATGGATGGTACATTTCATTCCATTTCTGTTGGTATGTGGAACGTCACATAACTCTTCATGGTTTGAGAGTTATGGACTTACGAAGTTGGAGGACCCTCTTATGTCATCTAGAAGCCCGAAAAGGTCAAAGCAGTCAAAGTGGTTTAAGAGATTTTAGAAGTTAAATAATAAAGTGAAATGATGAGTGTACTATAATTCAAAGTGAATACAAAATAATTTTTTTAAATAATAAATTTAATGGAGAAATTAGAAGTGGGTTAACCCTAAAATAAGGAAAGTGGGCAAAGTGACTTAGAAGATGTTTTTAAGGAAGCTACTTGGAGAATATAAATAAGAGGCAAGACTCTCTCTTTTTAATCACACTTGAGAATATTGAATACCTAAAGGTGTCTAAGGTAACCAAAGGGTATCTAAGCCGAATTTCTGAGGGAAGGTGAAGAAAAGAAGGCCAAAATTCAAGGAAGGATCAATTATTTTGATGATGCTTTTTAAGGTATGTTATTTACACGTAATCTCACCATTTTCGCAATAAATTTTTTTATAGAATGATTCAAACCTTTAAATTGATATTACATTGAGGAAACCTATCCAAGTATCTATGGCAAAAAAATTATCTTGTGGGTCGTTGTATTTTTGGAGTTACACTCCATGGAAAATAGGGTTTATGGCTAGTCCTGAAACTAGTCAAAAATAGGTGTTTCGGGTAAAAATGTCATAACTTCTTCATAAAAGATCAAAATTAAGTAAGACAAAATGTGTTGGTTATAGTACAATATTTAGTATTTTGTGTAACAGTTTCAGATAGATTCAACAAATATTCTGTGTGGGGCACGCTCTACAAGGTCGCTCTCTAGAATAAGCCATAATTAAACAAGGTATGCCATTTTTGCTATAACTCATTTTTATGAGAGGTTCCAAGTAGTGACACTTGGAGGAATTGCATAAAACACACTTAGAAAAATTGTGTATTAATTTCATATATTTATTCATTATATGTACAAATTTATGATCATTTCAAGTTAGGGTTGTTGACTAATCCAAAACTAGTCATGTGAGACTAAGGAAATTTTTGATGAAGATGCTAGTCTCTTGTTGTCAAAGTTAAGGAAGGTTTGCAGGTATGTTATCATATACACCAGGTTTATTATAGAGTTACAAAGCATATTTGGATGATGAAAATGATGAGGGCTTTTGGTTAAGGTACATGTTGGGTACATGGTTGAGACAAGTAGTTGATGAGGTGGCACATACATGAGGTGTATAGTTGATGATGTTGGTACATATTGATGATTCATAGTTGATGAGTAGTTGACACATGATTGGTACATACTTGGTACATGGTTGGTTTCACTTGTGTATGGTACAGGTTGATTACAGGTTGTTTGGTACAGTTTGGTGCATGGTTGATGCACTTGTTTATGGTACAGGTTGATTATAGGTTGAGGTACAGGTTGATGCATGGTTCAGGTTTATTGGTACATGTTTACAATGATATATCTCACAGTGATAGTATGACAGTGGTTCCATCATTCTACTTCTATTTCAGGGCAGTTGGACAGGGCAATGACAGGTGGTTGTAGCCACCTTCTAGTTGTAGACGGAGAACATAGGGGGTTGTAGCCTCCTTCTGGTTGTAGCTAGAGAATTGGGGAGTTGGAGCTTCCCTCAAGTTGTAGCCTGAGAAACTAGGGGGTTGGAGCCTCCTTCCAATTGCAGTTGGAAAACAAAGGAAGTTGGTGCTTCCAATGAATGTAATTCTTCAAGACATATAAGAAAAATCATTCTGTGGTTTTCTCCCACTTTGGGTTTCCACGTAAAACACTAGTGTACTGTGTATGTGTATGATTGTTCATTTCTTCATTGCTCATTATTTGATCTTAATTCTATATTGATATAACACTTAAATTATTTGGTTTAAAAAGGATTATAATTGCTCTATTACTGATTCACCCCCCCTCTCAATAATCCAACAATTGGTATCAGAGCAGTTTCCTTCAGAAATCAATTTAACCACCGAAAGGTAGATCACGGAGAGAAACAACTTGTATAAAAATGGAATACCACAGTTTGATGGACAGGAGTATGTTTTTTGAAGCATAAGTATGAAGACATATATACAGGCACAGGGATTTCAAGTTTGGAAATCAATTGTAGATGGATACACAACACCAATAGTTCCACCAACAAGTGAAAAAGCAGTGAAACTTGGTGAGAATAATTTCAAAGCCAAAAATGAACTTTTGAATGGTTTCAGTGATATGGTATTCACCAAAGTTGCACATTGTAAATCCGCTAAAGAGATTTGGGACAAGCTTCAAAATATTTATGAAGGAGATACAAAGGTCAAAGCAACAAAGCTTCAAACTTAAAGAGGTCAGTTCGAACAACTAAAAATGAAGGAAGATGAAAATATTGCAGCCTACTTCTTACGAGTCGATGAAACAGTGAATGAAATCATAGGATTGGGAGAAGAAATCGAAGAATCTGTAATTGTTTAAAAGGTACTAAGATCTCTTCTTATGAGATTCAACCCTAAGTTATCAGAACTAGAAGAAAGATCGGATCTAAACTCAATAAGCATGGACGAACTGCATGGAATCTTCACAGCATATGAAATGAGAACTGAACAGGAAAATCCAGATGTTAAAGAAGCAGCCTTCAAAGCATCCAAAAGATCAAATCAAAAGAAACAACAACAAGAAAAATATAGCAGCAGCAGTGACATCTCGGAAGATGATGAAGAAGTGGCCAACTTCATTAAAAGACTGAACAAGGGAACCAACGGTAGGTATAGAGGTAAGCTTCCTTTAATTTGTTTTAATTATGATGGTATTGGTCATTTTGCTAAAAAATTTCCTCATAAGAAAAAAAGAAATGATGAAGGTTACTCAAAAGGAAAACACACATATAAAGGCAAAAGAACTACAAAGAAAGTTTTCAAGAAAATTTTATGCACCAAAGAAAACAACTCATCATCAGATGAAGATGAAGTCAGTGACAGTGAGACATAAAGAGTTTTATTCATGGCAGTAAAAGACTCTGACAAAGAAGACCTCGAAGAAGAATATGAAGAAGCTGAAGAAGGATATAAAGAAGTCGAAGAAGAAATTGAAGAGGCAGAAGTTGACTATCGAGAAGAATTAATGTGTGTCATAGAAATTATTAGAAGAGAAAAGAAGAAAAACAAGAAACTACAAGTAGAACTAGACAGGAAAAATGACACTCGAGAACTAGAACAAATGATCACAAAATTGAAGGTTCAAATAGAAGAAGATAAAAGAATTGAATAAGCACTCAAAGAACAGCTAGAAGAAAATGACAAGATCATTGGAAACTTGGAAGCAGATATTGTCACACTAAGAAAGGATATTCAAAAGAAAAATATGCAGAATAGCTCAAAAGTTCTGGATGACATTATCAGCAGTCAAAAATCTCATCTTGACAAGTTCGGACTTGGATACCATCAGACAGAAAAGGGATCAAGCTCCAAAACAACAGAGCAAGAAACAAATCCAAAAATCTATGCAGAAACAATCAAAGGGGATAGGAAGATATACAAGGAATATTACAGGGACACTCCTCCACCGAGAAGATTCAGATTTCATAATCAACAATAGACAGATAGGCCTCAAGAAGAAGAAGGATTCATAAGAGAACCTCCTTTCAAAATATCTTTAACTCCTAGGTATCAAACTATATTTTTTGGTTTATTTTATGCATGTAATAACTTTGGACATACAGTTGTGAATTGCAGAGCTAACAACAGGAACAACAACAACTTTGAGAGTCATACACAAAGGGGTTATTCAAGAAAACCTAGTGAAACACAAAGAAGAAGTTACAATAGGTTTGAATTTTTGAGCACTGAAGTGGAATGTTACAAATGTAACAATTTTGGACATGTGGCCAAAGATTGCAAAATGACAGTCCCTCCTAAAGAACCTCAACATAATAACAATAGTCACATACAGGAACCTCAGAAAATGAGATGGATAAGAAAGCAAGATCAATATAGCAATGAAGAATTCACATACACTCTACAAACTAAGCATAAGAAACATGGTTGGTATGTTGACAGTGGGTGTTCAAAACACATGACAGGTGATAGAGACAAATTTCTTACATTACGAAAGGAAAGGAATGGATTAGTCTCCTTCGGAAATGATAATTCAGCCAAAATCATTGGAGAAGACACAGTCCGAATTGGGAACAAGATTGAAAAGGCACAAAATGTTCTACTGGTAGAAGATATGAAACATAATCTTCTAAGTGTGAGTCAAATGTGTGACCAAGGTCATAAAGTTACTTTTGATTCAAAAAAGTGTGAGATAAGAAGAGAAGTTTCATGGAAATTGGTCGGTACAGCTACAAGAACTTCAAACAACATATATGTGTTAAGTGAAATTGGAAATGAAAAGTGTTGTCTAGGAAAGAAAGATGAAAGTTGGCTATGGCACAGAAGAATGGGTCATATGCATTTTGATAACCTTGTCAAAGACAACAAGAGAGAAGCAGTCAGAGAAATGCCCCAGATCACGAAACCAACCAACACTTTATGCAAGTATTGTCAACAAGGAAAGAAAACAAAGACCATGTTCAAATCAAAGGAATATTCCACAACAAGACCACTGGAAATTGTGCATACTAATCTAGTTGGACCAACTACAACAAAGGGCTTGAAAGGTGAGAGATACTTTATGTTATTAGTTGATGATTATACAAGAATGACTACAGTTTGTGTTCTCAAGAATGAGTTAGAAACTATTGAAAACTTCAATATCTATAAGGAAATGGTTGAAAATGAGATGGATTCAAGAATCAAATTCTTGAGATCTGATAATGGAGGAGAGTTCACTTAAAATGAATTTATGGACTACTACAATAGTCATGGAATAAAAAGACAATTCTCTGTTGCTAGGACACCTCAATAGAATGGAGTTGTTGAAAGAAAGAACAGGACAATACAGGAAATGGCTCGAACAATGTTAGTGGATTCCAAATTGACATATATATTTTG
The DNA here is from genome assembly GCA_009831015.1 of Picea engelmannii. Classification (NCBI taxonomy): domain Eukaryota; kingdom Viridiplantae; phylum Streptophyta; class Pinopsida; order Pinales; family Pinaceae; genus Picea; species Picea engelmannii. Next base: position 309,372 of record ML778223.1, read on the forward strand.
GACATAGGCAGTGCATACAATAGTTCACATTCAAAACAGAGTAATGCTCAGAAGGAACACTGATAAAACTCCTTACGAGCTATGGAAAGGAAGACCAACAAATGTGAAGCACTTCATAGTTTTTGGAAGAAAATGCTACATCAAAAGAGAAGATGAAATAATGGGAAAGTTTGACTCTCATGTGGACAAAGGAGTACTTGTTCGTTACTCAAGTACAAGGAAATCATACAAGTGTTACAATCTAAGATGGAACAAAGTTGTGGAAAGCATCAACGTAACAATTGATGAAATAGGCAGACCATAATCAAAGGAATAAGAAAATAAATAAATGGAACAATTTTTCGAAGAAGAAGTAGAAGATGAAGTAGAAGAGGAAGATGAAGAGAATCCGACAGAAACAGAAGAGCAAGTTCAACAAGTATCTCCAAAGACACCTAGCAGACGAATATAGAAGAATCATCCTTCAGATCAGATTATTAGAAACAAAAATGCAGGAGTTGAGACTAGAAGAAAAATCCATTCAAAAGAACAAACACACCTAGCACTCTTATCTAAAATTGAGCCGAACTGTTTTGAAGAAGCCAACAAGGATGAATTTTGGAACAAGGCCATCAATGAAGAATTGGATCAAATAGAGAAAAATGACACTTGGGAACTGGTTCCAAGACCAAAGAATAAGAATGTGATCGACACAAAGTGAGTCTTCAGGAATAAATTGAATGAAGATGGACAGGTTACAAGGAACAAATCTAGATTGGTATGTAAAGGATATGCACAGATTGAAGGAATCAACTTTGAAGAGACATTTTCCCCAGTTGTCAGAATGGAAGCAATTCGTTTGCTTTTAGCTTGTACATGCTCCAAAAATATTAAAGTGTATCAGATGGACATAAAATCAACTTTTTTGAATGGGGAAATTGAAGAATAAGTCTACATTGAACATCCAGAAGGATTTCAGCTGTCAGAGAACGCAAATTATGTGTGTAAATTAAAGAAGGCCTTGTATGGTATAAAACAGACTCTTAGAGCATGGTACTCTAGATTGGATAAGTATCTACAGTAGGCAGGGTTCAAAAAATGAAGTGTAGACAACAACCTCTACATCAATGTAAGTCAAGGTAATATTTTATTAGTTGAAGTTTATGTTGATGATATTATTTTTGGTAGTGATGATGACATGGTAAGCTAGAAATTTGCAAAAGATATGTAGAATGAATTTGAAATGTCGTTACTTGGAGAACTAGATTTCTTTCTGGGACTTCAGATACGTCAAAGCAACCAAGGAATTTTTATTTCTCAAACCAAGTATATCAGAGAAATGCTAAAGAGGTTTGGAATGGAAGATTACAAACTAGTTATCACTCCCATGAAAACTAGTTGCAAGTTGAGAAAAGATGATGATTCAAAGTCTACAGATTAGAGGAAATACATGTCAATGATTGGAAGCCTACTATATGTGACAACATCCTGACCAGATGTAATGGAAGCAGTTGGAAAAGTGGCACGATTTCAAGCAGAACCAAAGTAATCACGTATATTAGCAGTGAAGAGGATTTTTAGATATCTCAAAGGAACATAAGAGTTTGGATTATGGTATCCAAAAGGAAAGGATCTATCACTTATTGCCTACATAGATGCAAATTGGGTAGATTGTATTGATGACCGATGAAGCATTAGTGGAGTAACGTTCTACTTGGGTGAGTGCTTAGTATCATGGCTAAGCAAGAAACAATCATCATTATCTTTATCTACAGTCGAGGCAGAGTATATTACAACATCATCATGTTGTAAATAGGTTCTTTGGATGAAACAAACTCTGACAGATATGCAGGTTGAGTATGATGACCCCATTCCAATCTATTTTGATAATACAAGCACCATCAGTATCTCAAAGAACCCCATAATGAACTCCAAGACGAAGCACATTCCAATCAAGTATCACTTTCTACGAGAGAAGATTGCAGAAAAGAACATTAGAGTTGAGTATGTGGGTACAAAATAATAAGTGGCAGACATATTTACAAAACCACTTCCATGGGAAGCCTTTGAGTATCTTCGCCAGAGACTCAGAGTTATTTCTACTCCAAAATGAATGATTTTTAATGCTTATCTTATATGTCTTAGATGTACATGGGGAAACACCATAATAGGACAATTTAGTCACAGAGAGCAGCCCCAGATGGAAAGATACCTTTGTCATTGATGACAAAGGGGGAGAGATTTATCAGATGAAAAGGACAGAGGCATGATTCCAGGGGGAGTAATGGTCACAGAGATGCAGAGGATAGAGGCATGGTGCTAGGGGTATCATGAGTCATATGACTTCAGTATTGCATCGAAGTGTTTCCATCAATGCTAAAGGGGGAGATTGTTGATTAAGGTTGGTTGTCATTGATGTCAACCCTTGAAGAAAGCCCAGTAGCACAAAGGTTTGGGTAATGGACCCAAGTTTGTTTGATGTAAAGATGAATCATTATTGTCTTGAAGTACAGATGGATGAACTCCAAAGTGGTCCCCTTACGGTGAAAGCCATCACAGGAAGACGCTTTGTGGATTGAGTTATCCTATAAGTATGGTTAGAGAACACATGCTTATTTGTGGAATACTGATATGAAGGTCAGTGAATTTATCAGTGAAACTATCCTATATAGATAGTTATTTTCATGCCATTTCCGGTGGTATGTGGAATGTCACATAACTCCTCACGGTTAGAGAGTTATGGCCATGAGAAGTTGGAGAACCTAGGTTTGGGTGATAGAACCAAGTTTGTTTGATGGATACTGGTATGAGTTTTGATATATTTTCAGGTAATACTATTCTATATGGATGGTACATGTCATTCCATTTCTGGTGGTATGTGGAACGTCACATAACTCCTCACGGTTTGAGATTTATGGTCTTACAAAGTTGGAGGACCCTCTTATGTCATCTAGAAGCCCCAAAAGGCCAAAGTAGTCAAACTGGTTTAAGAGATTTTAGAAGTTAAATAATAAAGTGAAGTGATGAGTGTACTATAATTCAAAGTGAATACAAAATAAATTATTTAAATAATAAATTTAATGGATAAATTAGAAGTGGGTTAACCCTAAGATAAGGAAAGTGGACAAAGTGACCTAGAAGATGTTTTTAAGGAAACTACTTGAAGAGTATAAATAAGAGGCAAGGCTCTCTCTTTTTAATCACACTTGAGCATATTGAATACCTATAGGTTTCTGAGGTAACCAAAGGATATCTAAGACAAATTTCCAAGGGAAGGTGAAGAAAAGAAGGTTAGAATTCAAGGAAGGATAAATTCTTTTGATGATGCTTTCTAAGGTATGTTATTTATAGGTCATCTCACCATTTTCGGAATAAATTTTTTTCTAAAATGATTCAGACCATGAAATTGCTATTCCATTGAGGAAACATATCCAATTATCTGTGGTAAAAAATTCAGTTTGTGGGTCGTTGCATTTTTAGAGTTACACTCCATGGAAAATAGGGTTTGTGGCTAGTCCTGAAACTAGTCAAAAACAGGTGTTTCGGGTAAAAACATCATAACTTATTCATAACATATACAAATTCAGTAAGACCAAATGTGTTGGTTATAGTACAGTCTGTAGTATGTTGTGTAACATTTTCAGATCGATTCAACAAACATTTCGTGCAGGGCACGCTCTACAAGGTTGCTCTCTAGAATAAGCTAGAATTCAACAAGGTATGCCATTTTTGCTATAAATCATTTTCTGAGAGGTTCCAAGTAGTGACACCTAGAGGAATTGCATAAAACACACTAAAGAACATTGTGTATTAGTTTCAGATCTTTATTCATTACAGGTACAAAGTTATGATCATTTCAAGTTAGGGTTGTTGACTAATCCAAAACTAGTCATGTGAGACTAAAGAAAAGTTTGATGAAGATTCTAGTCTCTTGTTGTCAAAGTTAAGGAAGGTTTGTAGGTATGTGATCATATACACCAGGTCTATTATAGAGTTACAAATCATATTTGGATGATAAAATGGATGAGGGCTTTTGATTAAGGTACATGTTGGATACATGGTTGAGACAAGTAGTTGATGAGGTGGCACATACATGAGGTGTATAATTGATGATGTTGGTACATATTGATGAGTAGTTGACACATGATTGATACATACTTGGTACATGGTTTGTTTCACTTGTGTATGGTACAAGTTGATTACAGGTTGTTTGGTACAGGTTGATGCACTTGTTTATGGTACAGGTTGATTACAGGTTGAGGTACAGGTCGATGCATGGTTCAGGTTTATTGGTACAGGTTTACAACGATATATCTCACAGTGATAGTGTGACAATGGTTCCATCATTGTATTTCTACTTCAGGGCAGTTGGACGAGGCAAGGACAGGTGGTTGTAGCCACCTTCCGGTTGTAGACGGAGAACATAGGGGGTTGTAGCCTCCTTCTGGTTGTAGCCAGAGAATTGGGGAGTTGGAGCTTCCCTCAGGTTGTAGCCTGAGAAACTAGGGGGTTGGAGCCTCCTTCCAGTTGCAGCTGGAAAACAAAGGAAGTTGGTGCTTCCAATGAATGTAATTCTTCAAGACATATAAGAAAAAGCATTTCGTAGTTTTCTCCCGCTTCGATTTTCCACGTAAAACACCGGTGCACTGTGTATGTGTATGATTGTTCATTTTTTCGTTGCTCATTATTGGATGATAATTCTACATTGATATAACACTTGAATTATTTGGTTTAAAAAGGATTATAATTGCTCTGTTACTGATTCACCCCCCCTTTCAGTAATCCAGCAATCCACAAAAACATATAAGTTCCAACATACCATGATCCTTTCGCCAATGGGGGAAACTAAAAGGGAATCAATGCATCCTACTATCATAACGATTTATTGGTTGTAGTATGAGTATTCTTGTTGCTTGGCTCCCCCTTTATGAAAAAAAGAAAGACAAAATCTCACCAACACATGCCTTCCTTAAAATCCCCATTACAAAGTTAGATCTGCCTAATATTTGTGTTTCGAAATTGTTTCTATGACATAAATATCTCTCTATACACAAATTACTATACCACATTCGTTGAGAGAAGTGGTCCACAACAACATACAAGCTCCAATATACCATGATCCTTATACCAATTGGAAATAGTGCAACAAGGAAATGATACCTCCTACTAACATAACGGTTGATTGGTTACGGTGTGGGTATGCTCACTACTCAAACTTCCCCCTCCCTACATACCAAAAAAGAACTTATCTTCCCAAAAATACTCATTACTAAGTCAAATACACATAATAACATCTATGCATCTTATAATTATTTTTACAAATAAATACTTATTTATCCATTACCACCATATGTCATCTCTCAATCTTATATTCTATATCAAGTAAAAGTGGATATCTAACATGGCGCTAGCAAACAAAATCCAAAACCCCCAAGTTGTAAGGCCTACCTCACAAGAGGAGCAAAAGGGCAAATCATCATGAGCTTTGACTCCTCCAAACAAATTAAAGATAAACCATAAATCGCGAGGTGTCAAATGTAATCCTATAATTGAAGGAAACCTCAAGTTGTTAATGGGAACGACTAGATTCACACTGCCCTACCGAGATAGGGACCCCTGGATTCACACTGCCCTACCGAGATACTACCCTTGAGCACCCTGCAACCATTCATGCGGTACAATGCCCTACCGAGATACTGACCCTTGAGCACCCTGCAACCATTCATGCGGTACAAAGGGACCAATATGTGGGAAGGAAAGTCAAAACTATGGGAATCTCAATAGCATTTACTATGGTCACCCTATTCATGAAAATGAACTATCCACTTTCCATATTCCATTCCCATCAAATCCTTAACGCATTGTTCTAGAGACTAAAATGAGTGTTCGTATTGTCAATGGTATCATGTTACTTATTATGACGTCAATTTAGAGAAGAGTGGGGCCTTCCAATTATAAATTGACTTGTGGCAGAAATAAAATCTTTAATAAAAGAAGATCATTGACTCATAATTGATTTTCAGTGATAGTCTAGTGACCATAAGGAAGAAAGTAATAAACAGTATTCCATGTACATAAAGTAGGGATGGTTGGCCTCCCCTACGGTCTTACTAATATTCCAATCTAATTCATCATATATTTCGCTGGTCTTGATAATATTCCAGTCAAAAAGATTATTCAATTATTTATTTTAAAGTTGAATGGGTTTGGGAATTTTTATGTTGATATTCGTAAAATAATAATTTTTATTATGAAAAAGAAGGTTATGAAATTGTTTATTAATAATTTTTATTGAAAATTAAAGATAATATACTTTATTTTATTTTATTTTATTTTATATAGAAGTGAGTTTTTTTTTCATTGAAAGTACAATAATGATTAGGTACTTAATGTATAAGAACAATATAAACAATATGGAAGACAAGAGGCTTTATAAGATTACTTCAAATTCTAGTCAAACCACCTATGGCTCAAGTGAGGTTGGCATAAAGATGTCAAGTTTTGACTAAATCATTGAAGAATCAAGAAAAGATCAATCTACAGAATAACAATAATATTAAAAATATAACTACATCTAAATCAAGAAGAAATTGTGGTGTGATAAAGAATCAGAAGATAAAATAAAATTAAGATAATATAAGGAGGTGATCAACCCTAGTCTAGAAGATCAAAAGTATCTCTCTATTTTGAGTATTGTAAAGAAGAAAATTAGCATTACAAAAACAAGAACAAACTCTCAAGAGCTCCATAATGAAATAGGGCATTAGACAATTCCTAAAAGGCCGTGGGTCGAACGAATTTGTCATGTTTGTGATACTAAGAAGGTTGAAAATGAAAAGCACTCTCTTAGAATATCCTATACACACCCACATCACATCACAATTTCAAAATATTTGTAAGAATACCAACCTTCTTAACATTTTAACTCGTCAAAACTATGATGATTTAGGAATGCATCTCTTAAGCTTTTCGAGCACAAAAATAAAATTATAAAGAAAACCATGTAATTCCTTACCTTTCCTAAAGTCCAATAGACCAAATTTGATCTTGATGGATCATCATCATCATCATCACCACCATCATCTTCTATAATATAAATTAAAATTAAACAATATGCATTCAACTATTAAGTTTTTACAATATTTATAAAATGAATATATAAAATCACAATATCTCACCAAATGATATAAGATATGATAATGTTTCACAAAAATACAAATAATATATTATAAATATGAATGTTTATAAATACGGTTTCTCTCCACGAATGGGGTGTCATCATGGAAACCTGAGTAAGAGCCCAAGTGTCAACTGGACACTACTAGACACAAATTTTAAGCATATAGAGAGAACAAAAGATAAAGGATAGACACACAATTTTCAGAGCTTAAAATATTTAGAATTAATAATTTTGCTTGGAAAGATATTTTAATTTCCCAAAAGAAGTGAAGCCATTTACAAGAAAATAAATTGTTAGAATATTACATGGAATGCTTTCCTTTTATTAGAACCTTTCAAAAGTTGATATAAAAGAAGGAACATTTATTAGGAGAAACCATTAATTCTTAAATGATCCCTTGTCCCTGGAATCTCCAAATGAAGGCATCTCAACCACTAGTTACAATAGCAAGTGGTATCCCAGTGGGACACAACCAAGCTAGAGTTGGGGACCTCACAATAGATTCCACCTTGAAACAATTCATTCAAATTGATTGAGCTAATATATATTAAGGGGGGACCCCTGTAAGGTGAAAATAATGGGTAGGTTTCTTTATAACCCATAAAAATTATGCATTGGACAATTTTACTCTATGTCAAGGTGGATGATTTTCTCTCCAAAACCACTAGTAAAAATATTTGAAATTGAATGTAAAATTTCAACACCACTGTTAAGGTCTCTAAGGCCTATGTTAAGGCCCTAACACTCATTTATTGTTAGTTTATTAGTTATTGTTAGGTTCGATTAGGATAGGCTAAATTATGATCACATTATATATTATTTATAATAAAGGAGATTCATTTTTATAGGCATATTGTCTTGTGAATTGGATATATTGTAAAAGGAGGTTCCCCTTCAAAGTGGATTTTTGTTCATTTACTATTTTGGCATTGGTTCATAACATTCGGTATCATAGGACACGATCTTAAGGTTTCTCCCCTCCAATTAAGACATCTTGTAATTTTCACTATAGCTTTATTTTTGAGTTGCTTTAGATAGTGAAATTTTGAGGCTACTGAGGAGACATATCTAAGTACACCATCAGATGGATCTACCAAGGGACCGATCTCCACATTAGCCAACAGTGTCAGCTTCCATACAACATCAATCCCTTCAAAGATGAGGTATTGTGTGATGTTTCCCCCTTTGAAGTTTGTGATTGTGACTCATATACAACATTATTTATGGAAATATCATGTTGTATATGAGTCTAGGCCTTGTAATGTTATTATTATTTTGGATAGCAAATTGTACATGATACCCGAGGTAGTCCCACCTACTACCATTTCCTTGATCTCTTCCAAGAAATGCAGGAAGGTCATCTCTTAGAATGGGAAGTTTTTCTTCTTCGCGATTCATGCTCAAAGTGAATGAAAGGTTGTAGTCACATCCATGGCCTCTACAGCAGGCCTCCGATACATTTGGTAAAAATTTGAAGTGTTCTGGGTAGAAGTGTCAAATCTGAAGTTTGGAAAGTTCAAATTGAGTTCCGCCAGTTTCTTTGGAAATAACAAAGACCATAGTATTTCAGGTAAAAAACTCAGAAGAATATCGGGAAAGGGACAAGAATAAACAAGTTTTGGGAAAGTTACCATAGCTTTTAGTTGGCACATCGAATCTTGGTCAAGCCCATAGCATAGAAGAGAAGAAACATATGAGTACTTCATATTGAGATTTTAGACTCAGGGCTGAAATTGTAGAGATACATTAGGATAAAGGATGGCTAGAAAGGCAATCTCCCAAGTAAGGTTTTAAAGGTACATAACTTACAATTGGCATAACTTTTGATTGAAAGATTTATTTCTAGTGATTTAAAATTTGTAATAAAGAGAAAAAAGAGGATTATTATTATTTTCTTTAATGGAAATGGGTCATTAAAGAGTTACTACTCCTAGTAAACCTCCATGGAGATCACATATGACATATGAAGAAAGTGAAGACTTCAAAAATAGGCTATCCCAATTGAAGAACCAAGTTGAGGAAATGAGTGATAGTGTGTTGAAACTTTTGGATTTTTCATGTTCCCAAGAAACATTTAAAAGGGAAATGGATGATAAAATGAAAATATTGATGAATCAAAGGATGGAACAAATGGAAAATAAGATGGATGAAAATAGGGATCAAATGGAAAAAAATATGGATGAAAATAGGGATCAAGTGGAGAAATTGCAAAATTCCATGCCAAATATTTTACAAATGCTAGATGGGAGACTTCCTAAAAGTGACACTATGATTGAAGAGACACAAGAAAATAAAGGTAGTATTCATGTTGAACAAATTGCCAGTAATAAGGAATTTTCAGGTGGATTTAACCTAATAGTGGAGTTAATTATGGATGACTTCCTAAGGGTGTCAACTTTCCCATGGTTAAATTAAAGAAGTTTGATGGAACACCAATATTTACATGGGTGAACCAGATAGATAAATACTTTGAATTTCATAATATTATGGATGATAAGAAAATGATTTCCTTAGAAACCTTGTACTTTGAGATAAAACCTTATCAATGTTATCAACGAGTACTCAAAAGGAAGCCCCATTCTTATCATTATACTTGGAGTTTATTTACAAGAGACTTAGAAGCATAATATGGAAAAGTTTGGGAACAATACTACTTTAGTCAATCGACAAGAATCAAGCACTTAGGTGATATTGAAGATTATAATGCAAAATTTCAAGTGTTGGCCACAAGGGTGGATAACGTAAGCGAGGAATACCCATTGGAAGCTTACATGGGTGGATTAAAGGAAGACATTAAACTGAGATTGTCTTAAAACATCTTAAAAATATTATGGAAGCTACGAAATTAGCTAGCCATATTCAAGCCAAGAATAGAACTACACACAATTCTACCACTGGAACATATGCAAGCATCAAAGATTGATTTGGGGCTCATAAGGAAACACTACCTCAACCTACTAGAATATAACTGAAAGAAATGAGGGAAAGAAGAGAAAAAGGACTATGGTTTGGTTGTAATAACAAATGGTCAAAAGGGCATAAATGTCCAGAAACACAATTGTTCACCCTGGATAATAACGATGAAGAGGAAATGGAAGAATTTGTAGAAATGGATGAGGAAGAACTTGTAAACTTAAAAGAGTAGGAAAGAGATGTAGAAATTCTTAACAAAAGTGACACGTGTGAAATATTTGTTCATGCATTAGCAGGTTTGTCAACACCTCAAACCCTTAAGATTGTATGATACATTAAGAAGTAAAGGGTAATAGTTATGATTTACTTATGGATTACCCATAATTTCATTGATAAAAGACTATTAGAGAGCCTCAATTGTTTTGTGTATCCAGTGACAAATTTTCAAGTTTTGGTTGTTAATGGTGGTAGTATTAATTGTGGAGGAAAATGCCACAACATTAAACTTAGTATGGGATAATATAACTTAGAAATACCAATGTATTCCATTCCCATTGGAAGAGTATATTTTGTTCTATGGATTCAAGGTTGAGAACATTAGGTACTTTTCTACAAATTATAAGAAATTATTCATGAAATTTGAATTGGAATATGAACTCAAAGGATTAAAATTTGTGCCTTCTCAGGTCATCATCTCTCATAGAATGGAAAATATCCTAAACAAGGTAGTAGGGGAGTTGTGGTTAGACTTCATTCTATGTAAGTAAAGTAGGAAAATAAAAACATTCCAAAGAAATTAAAACGTACCTTGGAAAAACAACATAAGGTCTTCCAAGAAATTCCTAAAAGGATACCTCCATCTAGGAATCATGAAAATCAATTTGAAATAATACATGGACTTACTCCTAATAAAAGACCTTATAAATATCTTCATCAACAAAAGGGGTTTATTGAGAAAATGGTACAAGATAGGATGGGTTCAGGTATTATTCAACCAAACAAGAGTTCATATTTAGATCTAGTAGTTATGCTGAGAAAAAAACGTACTTCTTGGAGGATGTGTTTTGATTATAGAGATCTAAACAAAATCACCATCAATGATAAATTCCCTATTCCAAATATTAATGAACTATTATATGAGCTTCATGGAGTGGCTTATTTTACAAAGTTAGATCTTAAATTAGGATACCACCAAGTTAGATTATGAAAAGAAGACATTTCCAAAACAACTTTCATAACACATGAAGGAAACTATCACTTATTGGTCATGTCATTTGGTTAACTGATGCTCCTTATACTTTTCAAATCCTTATGGAAAAAAAATTTCGATCATAACTTAGAAAGTTTGTGATGTTTTTCTTTGATGATGTACTTATCTATAGTAAATCATGGGAAACCCACATTAAACATGTGGATAAAGTCCTACAAATTCTTGAGAACAATCAATTATATGTAAAAAGATCCAAATTTTATTTTGGGAAACAAGAAGTAGAGTATTTGGGTAATATTGTTTCAAGGGAAAAGGTTAAGGTGGACCCTCAAAAGATCCAAGCTATTACAAAATGGCATAGTCCTAAGAACATCAAGAGTCCCAGAGGATTTTTGGGTCTTAGAGGATATTGTTGGAAATTTGTTAAGAATTATGCACACATTGCAGATGCACTAACATATCTCTTAAAGAAAAAATCATTTGTATGGAAGGAAGAGGTTACATTGGCATTCTAACTCTTAAAGGATTCCATGTCTTCTACACCAGTACTAGAGAAGCCTGATTTTGGTAAAACATGTGTAGTTGAATGTGATGCATTAAGACAAGGAATTGGAGCAATATTAACGCAAGAATGGAGACCATTGGCCTATGAAAGTAAGCAATTCAAGGGAACTAACTTGGTGAAATATACATATGAAAAAGAAATGGCAGCAATTTTACATGCAATAAAAAATGGCGACAATAACTCATTGTTAAATTCAAGAAAAACCATGATAGCCTAAAGTACTTTTTGGAGAAAATATTGTCATCAGAAGAGAAAAAAAATGGATAGCAAAATGCAAGGTTTTGATTTTGAAATAATTCACAAAAAAGAGAACGACAATGCGATAACATATGCCCTTTATAGAATAGAAGAAGCATTTAGTTTATATTCCATTACATCTTCCATTCTTGAGTGGTTGGAAGAAGCTCCCCGTGAATGGTAAAATGACAATAGTAGTAGACGTAAAATATAAGGTATTAAGGAAGGGATAAATCCTATAGAACATTGGGAGTGGAAGAGAGATATCCTATGGTACAACGGTAGAATATTTGTATGCGTTGAATAAAATTTGAAGAGAAAAATATTAAGAGAGTCTCGTGACTCTCTGATGGAAGGGCATTCAGGCTTCCTTAAAACATATAAAAGGATCAAAAAAGCTTTTTGTGGGAAGGAATGAAGAAAAATATTCAAAAACTTGTAAGATAATGCCAGGCTTACCAAAAATAAAGGCGAGTCAGTAAAAACTTCAAGTTTACTTCAGCCCTTACACATACCAAGTCAAATATGGGAAGGGATATCAATGGATTTCATTATAGGTTTAACAAAATCATAAGGTAAGGATGCCATTTTTGTGGTAGTGGATATACTCACAAAATATGCACATTTTTGTGGAATTCAAAGTACATATATGGAAAGTCAAATGGAAGAAGTGTTCATGAAATAAATTCATAGGCTTCATGGATTTCCTAAAGTAATAGTAAGTGACAAAGATCCAAAATTCATAGGAAATTTTTGGAAAGAATTATGGAAGATGAGTGGAACAACACTAGCTATGAGTTCAACATATCATCCACAAATATATGGTCAAATAGAAATAGTTAACAAATGTTTAAAGGGTTATCTACATTGATTTTCTTCAGACAAACAATCTCAATGGATGAAGTGGCTTCCTTTAGTAGAATGGTGGTATAATACTACCTATCACACATCTACTAAGATGTCCCCATTTGAATCCCTTTATGGATATCCAACTCCTAGTATCTCATACGTTTTGCAGGACTAGTATAAAGTACAAGAAATATAACCACATGTGGAGAATACTGAAGAAACTTTGACAATGCTTAAGGAAAACCTTCAAATGACACAAAATAGGATGAAGCAACAGGAAGATCAACATCGAAGTGAAATACAATTTGAGGAGGTTGTTTGCGTGTTTTTGAGACTACAACCTTATAAGAAATCTACTCTAAAAAAAGAAGAATCATAAATTAGTTCCAAAATTTGATGGACCGTACAAGAATATTCGCAAGATTGGACAAGTGGTGTATGAGTTAGATTTTCCTTCTTCTCACATTCATAAGTTTTTTCATGTATCTTTCCTTGAAAAGGTTTTGGGACAAAATATACAGGTGCAGACAAAGCTTCTAGAATTAGATGAAGAAGGGAAGTTGATTCTTGAACCAGAAAAAGTTATAGATCAACGTTTTATATCTCTTTGGAATACAACCATTATGGAGTACTTAATCAAGTGGAAGAGTATGCCTCCAGAAGAAGCTACATGGAAAATGATAAGTTCATAAAGAAACACCCTCAATTACAAGCTTTGAGGGAAAATAGTTTTTAAAAGAGAGAGGCTATGTTAAGGCCCTAACACTCATTTATTTTTAGTTTATTAGTTATGGTTAGGTCGTCTTAGGGTAGGCTACAATGTGTTCATTTTATCTCTTATTTATAATAAGGAAGATTCATTTGTATAGACATCTTGTCTTGTGAATTGGATATATTGTAAAAAGAGGTTTTCCCCTCGAAGTAGATTGTTATTCATTTAATATTTTGGCATTGGTTCATAACAACTACTCTCTAGTCACATTTTCTAATAGTTGGTATTTATGATTAAATATTATTTGGGCGCATACATTATACATTAGTGTCGATAAGTGTTTTTTTATACTTTTGAATAAAAAATGGGTGTAATTGCACTTCTATAACAAAAAATCCCCTCCATGCAGGACATGGAGTGTTCCATGATGACCTTAGTTCTAAACATGCTTCTCAATACCATTTTAGCCTTAGTAAGCACACTTATGCATGATGTTTGTGGATACGTCTTAAGGGTTTTAATAAGAGAAGATAAATGCAAAGTTAGTAGAAAGTGGTTGTAAAGTTGAGCAACTTTGAAGCATGTTAGAAAAACAAACAACAACTTTTAAGTTTTGAAGAAATTTCAAAAAAATAGAATCAATTATTTATGGCACAAAACATATATGGTTGGACAACATTTATAATGTGATTTTGCAACACTTTGAATCACACAAAATTGAAAAGCTATGATTGTTTTACTAAAAGGTGTGATTAAAAAAATATGTTTAAGCCTCATTAAAGGTGACATTATCAATCAACATGTGATGCCAATATCAAATGATGTTATCACTTTTTTTTCATGATGTTATCACTTTTTCTTCATGAATTCATGGTCAACATGCCATGTCATCATGTTGTCACCTTATTATGTCATTACTTTAACTTATTATTATTGTGATCTTATTCATTATCATAATTGTGCCATACCATCATCATGTTACATTACTATACATGCCATCATATACCATTGTGCCACCTCAACCTCATAACATGTCAATGTGCTCCATCATATCACCATGTAATATTCATGGGCCCTTCCTCACTTTACATACAATGTATTTCATGTTTTATTTCATTAAAGTGGGTTCTCCTCAAACTATTTATGTGTGTTAACATGTTACACTATACACCATGTTATATTTTATAATAATTACACAATACACCATGTTCTATTTTATCATAATTGTTCTATGCCATCATCATGTCACATTACTGCCATGCCATTATGTTCCCTCATGACATGTTAATGAGCTCCATCATGTCACCATGTATTCATGGCCCTTTTCACTTAAGATTGTTCTATTTCATTAAGGTGAGTTGTCTTCCTACTCTTTTTATGTGATACCATATTTCACACGATATTCTATTTCATTAGATAAAGAGGTGCTTTCCACATTACATGGAGGAAGATGTGTAACATAATGTAATCCACATTACATGGAGGAAAATGTGTAACATAATGTAATGGATACAATACTTATAAAATGTAAAATCGATATTATAAATTTAAAAAATATAAAAATAAAATAACACAAATGTAATTTTAAAAATAAATAAAGTTACAAAATAATAACAAAATTAACCTAAATTTATTTGAATTTGAATTTTGAATTTATTAAATATAAAGAAAAAACAAAACCGTCAAAGTGAAAAGCCTTACTCAATTTTTTACATTTTAAAGATATTGAGAAATGAAATAATGAAAGTAGATAATGGACATTATTACATAAAAAAAAATTGTTCCTTAGTGTTTTATTAAACACTCAAGTAGATTACATATAAATACAACAATTATAGTTTCAAGATAGAGAACTGCCTTGATCCAGTGGTTGAGGAAATATCTCAACCTCACACCAAACTAGGAAGATAACTAGTTGGTGAGAATTTCTCAAACCAACTAGGCCTCAACAACCCTCTAAAAGTTGGGAACATACTCCTTCTAATAGAGATTAGAACTCTACATAAAAATGACCAATAAACTCAATAATTGAATTTTCTCACACCAAAGACAAGTGGGAGTTACAAATCCCAACACTCCCCCTTAACAACTACTTTTCTTTACAATCATCAAGTCAAGTATTCATCATCACCAAGTCCTTTGAATCGAAGCACCTCAACAAAGTCTATGTCTAGTCCAAAGTGGTACTTTCTCTTCGTACCTCGATCATGCATCACCAAACTGTCAAAGTCCATATAAAGAGACAACCATCCACCAGAATGCATGGGTCATCAGCCGCTACAAAAGTCAGTTTAGTAGGATGTCCTTCAGGTACATAGTTCATTCAACTTCTTGATGAATTCTCCCTAAATGTAAAACACATGGTTTTCTAGTCACCTCCTAGAGTCCACCCATAGAACATGCAACTCGCCAATGACATGGCTCACTCTAGGTATTAAAGAATTCCAACATAGAGGTTTCTACACTACAAATTAAAAGGGATACATGATAAAGGGGTATGCATGCCTAATAAGGTCTTACATTGATATGTATTTTACATGTTACATAAACATAGGTACATACATTACATACTCAATCTTATGGAGATACCAAGTACATAATCAAACATTTCAAGGACAAATACATTGAAACAATAAAACTTACATCAAAATTGTTGATTAAGGTTGGTTGTCATTGATGTCAACCCTTGAAGAAAGCCCTGCAGCAAAAAGGTTTGGGTAATGGACCCAATATTGTTTGATGTAAATATGACTCATTATTGTCTTTTCATGGTTGATAAGAAGTAAATATGGATGAAATCCAAAGTGGTCCCCTTATGGTGAAAGCCCTCACGGGAAGACGCTTTGCGGAGAAAGAGAACCCATACTTAATTGTGGAATAATGATATGAAGGACAATGAATTTTTCAGGTAAACTATCCTAGATGGATAGTGCTTGGCATTCCATTTCTGGTGGTATGTGGAACGTCACATAACTCCTCATGCTTAGAGCGTTATGGCCATGAGAAGTTGGAGACCCCAGGTTTGGGTAATGGACCCAAGTTTGTTTGATGGATAACGGTATGTGTTATGATATATTTTTAGATAATACTATTCTATATGGATAGTACATTTCATTCCATTTCTTTTGGTATGTGGAACGTCACATAACTCCTCATGGTTTGAGAGTTATGGCCTTACGAAGTTGGAGGACCCTCATATGCCATCTAGAAGCCCCAAAAGGTCAAAGTAGTCAAAGTGGTTTAAGAGATTTTAAAAGGTAAATAATAGAGTGAAGTAATGAGTGTATTATAATTCAAAGTGAAGACAAAATAAATTATTTCAATAATAAATTTAATGGAAAAATTAGAAGTGGGTTAACCCTAAAATAAGGAAAGTGGGGCCAAGTGACCTAGAAGATGTTTTTAAGGAAGTTACTTGGAGAGTATAAATAAGAGGCAAGGCTCTCTCATTTTAATCAAACTTGAACATATTGAATATCTATAGGTGTCTAAGGTAACCAAGGATATCTAAGCTGAAATTTTGAGGAAGGTGAAGAAAAGAAGGCCGAAATGCAAGGAAGGATAAATTTTTTTGATGGTGCTTTCTAAGGTATGTTATTTACATGTCATCTCATCATTTTCGCTATACCTTTTTTTATATAATGATTCAGACCATGAAGTTACTATTCCATTGAGAAAACATATCCAAGTATATGTGGTAAAAAAATCATCTTGTGGATCATTGTATTTTTGGAGTTACACTCCGTGGAAAATAGGGTTTGTGGCTAGTCCTGAAACTAGTCAAAAACAGGTGTTTCGGGTAAAAACGTCATAACGTATTCATAACATATCCAAATTCAGTGAAAAAAAATGTGTTGGTTAGGGTACAGTCTGCAGTATTCTGTGTAACATTTTCAAATCAATTCAAAAAATATTCCATGCGGGGCATGCTCTACAAAGTCACTCTCTAGAATAAGATAGAATTCAGCAAGGTATGCCATTTTTGCTATAAATCCTTTTCTGAGAGGTTCCAAGTAGTGAAACCTGGAGGAATTACATAAAACACACTGAAGAACATTGTGTATCAGTTTCATATCTTTATACATTACAGGTAAAACGTTATGATTACTTCAAGTTAGGGTTGTTTACTAATCCAAAATTGGGCATGTGAGACTAAAGAAAAGTTTGATGAAAATGCTAGTCTCTTGTTGTTGAAGTTAAGGAAGGTTTGCAGGAATGTGATCATATACAACAGTTCTATTACAGAGCTACAAATCATATTTGGATGATGAAATTGATGAGGGATTTTGGTTGAGGTACATTTTGAGTACATGGTTGAGACAAATAGTTGATGAGTTGGCACATACATGAGGTGTCTAGTTTATGGTGTTGGTACATATTGATGAGTCATAGTTGATGAGTAGTCGAAACATGATTGGTACATACTTGGTACATGGTTGGATGCACTTGTTTATGGTACAGGTTGATTACAGGTTATTTGGTACAGGTTAGTGCATGGTTGTTGCACTTGTTTATGGTACAGGTTGATTACAAGTTGAGTTCCAGGTTGATGCATGGTTTAGATTTATTGGTACAGGTTTACAGTGTTTATATCTCATAGTGACAGGTTGACAGTGGTTCCATCATTCTAATTCTACTTCAGGTTG
This sequence comes from Picea engelmannii, assembly GCA_009831015.1. Lineage (NCBI taxonomy): Eukaryota > Viridiplantae > Streptophyta > Pinopsida > Pinales > Pinaceae > Picea > Picea engelmannii. Next base: position 327,663 of record ML778223.1, read on the forward strand.
GCAGGACGGGGCAAGGACAAGTGGTTGTAGCCACCTTCCGGTTGTAGCCAGAGAACATAGGGGGTTGTATCCTCCTTTTGGTTGTAGCCAGAGAATTGGGGAGTTGGAGCTTTGCTCAGGTTGTAGCTTTAGAAACTAGGGGGTTGGAGCCTCCTTCCAGTCGCAGCTGAAAAAAAAAGGAAGTTGGTGCTTCCACTTAATATAATTCTTCAAGACATATAATAAAAAGCATTCCGTGGTTTTCTCCCGATTTGGGTTTGCACGTAAAACACTGGTGTACTATGTATGTGTATGTTTGTTTATTTGTTCATTGCTTATTTACTCTGCATTTATTGGATGATAATGCTTCATTGATATAACACTTAGATTATATGGTTAAAAAGGATTAAATTGCTCTATTACTGATTCACCCCCCTCTCAGTAATCCAACAATTGGTATCAGAGAAGGTTCCTTCAGAAATCAGTTTAACCATTGAAAGGTAGATCATGGAGAGTACCAACTCATATAAAAATGGAATACCACAGTTTGATGGAAAAAAGTATGCTTTTTGGAGCATAAGGATGAGGACATATATACAGGCATAGGGATTTCAAGTTTGGCAATCAATTGTAGATGGATACACAGCACCAACAGTTCCACCAATAAATGACAAAGTAGTAAAACTCAGTGAGAATAATTCCAAAGCCACAAATTCACTTTTGAATGGTCTCAGTGATACAGTATTCACCAAAGTTGCACACTGTAAATCCGCTAAAGATATTTGGGACAAGTTTCAAAATATTTATGAAGGAGATACAAAATTCAAAGAAGCAAAGCTTCTGACTTACAGAGGTTAGTTCGAACAACTAAAAATGAAGGAAGATGAAGATATCACAGCCTACTTCTTATGAGTCTATGAAACAATGAATGCAATCATAGGATTGGGAGAAGAAATTGAAGAATCTGTAATTGTTCAAAAGATACTAAGATCTCTTCCTATGAGATTCAACCCTAAGATATCAACACTAGAAGAAAGATTGGATCTGGACTATATAAGCATGGACGAACTGCATGGAATATTCACAACATATGAAATGAAAACTAAGAAGGAAAATCCAGATGTAAAATAAGCATCCTTCAAGGCATCCAAAAGATCAAAGCAAAAGAAAAAGGAACAAGAATAATATAGCAACAACAGTGACGCCTCAGAAGATAATGAACAAGTGGCCAACTTCATCAAAAGACTAAACAAGGGAACCAACGGTAGGTATAGAGGTAAGATCCCTTTAATTTGTTTTAATTGTGATGTTATTGGTCATTTTGGTAACAAATGTCCTCATAAGAGAAAGAGAAATGATGAAGGTTACTCAAAAGGAAAACACACATATAAAGGAAAAATAACTACAAAGAAAGTTTTCAAGAAAATATTATACACCAAAGAAGACATTTCATCATCAGATGAAGATGAAGTCAGTGACAATGAGACATGAAGAGTTGTATTCATGGTAGTAAAAGACTCTGACAAAGAAGACTCTGAAGAAGAATATGAAGAAGCCGAAGAAGAATGTGAAGAAGTCGAAGAAGAAATTGATGAGGAAAAAGTTGACTATCGAGAAGAATTAATGTGTTCCATATAAGTTATCAGAAGAGAAAAGAAGAAAAATAAGAAACTACAAGAAGAACTAGACAAGAAAAAGGACACTCGAGAACTAGAACAAATGATCACAAAATTGAAGGTTCAAATAGAAGAAGATAAAAGAGTTGAAGAAGCACTCAAAGAACAACTAGAAGAAAAGGACAAGATCATTGGAAACTTGGAAGCAGAGGTTGTCACACTAAGAAATGATATTCAAAAGAAAAATATGCAGAATAGCTCAAAAGTTCTGGATGACATTATCAACAGTAAAAAATCTCATCTTGACAAGTCCGAACTTGGATACAATCAGATAGAAAAGAGATCAAGCTCCAAAACAACAGAGCAAGAAGCAAATCCAAAGAGCTATGCAGAAACAATCAAAGAGGATAGGAAGATATAAAAGAAAGATTACAGGGACACTCCTCCACTAAGAAGATTTAGATTTCAGAATCAACAACAGACAGATAGGCCTCAAGAAGAAGAAGGATTCATAAGAGCATCTCCTTTCAGAAGATCTTCAACTCCCAGGTATCAAACTATATTTTTTGGTTTATTCTATGCATGTAATAATTTTGGACATAAAGCTGTGAATTGCAGAGCTAACAACATGAACAGTAACAACTTTGAGAGTTATACACAAAGGGATTATTCAAGGAGACCTAGTGACACACAAAGAAGAAGTTACAACAGGTTTGAATCTTTGAGCACTGAAGTGGAATGTTACAAATGTAACAATTTTGGACACATGGCCAAGGATTGCAGAATGACAGTCCCTCCTAAAGAACCTCAACATAATAACAACAGTCACAGACAAGAACCTCATAAAACGAGATGGTTAAGAAAGAAAAATCAGTATAACAATGAAGAATGCACAGTCACTCTACAAGATAAGAAAAAGAAACATGGTTGGTATGTTGACAGTGGATGTTCAAAACACATGACAGGTGATAAAAACAAATTTGTTACATTATGAAAAGAAAAAAATGGATCAGTCTCCTTTGGAAATGATAATTCATCCAAAATCACTGGAGAAGGCACAATCTGAATTGGGAACAAGAATGAAAAGGCACAAAATGTTCTACTGGTAGAAGATATGAAACATAAACTTCTAAGTGTGAGTCAAATGTGTGACCAAGGTCATAAACTTACTTTCGATTCGGAAAAGTGTGAGATAAGAAAAGAAGGTTCAGGGAAATTGGTCGATACAGCTGCAAGAACTTCAAACAACATATATGTGTTAAGTGAAATTGGAAATGAAAAGTGTTGTCTAGGAAAGGAAGATGAAATTTGGCTATGGCATAGAAGAATGGGTCACATGCATTTTGATAACCTTGTCAAAGTCAGCAAAAGAGAAGCAGTCAGAGAAATGCCCCAGATCATGAAACCAACCAACACTTTATGCAAGCATTGTCAACAAGGAAAGAAAACAAAGACCAGGTTCAAATCAAAGGAATATTCAACAACAAGACCACTAGAAATTGTGCACACTGATCTAGTTGGATCAACTACAACAAAGGGCTTAAAAGGTGAAAAATAATTTATGTTATTAGTTGATGATTATACAAGAATGACTGCAATTTGCTTTCTCAAGAACAAGTCAGAAGCTTTGAAAACTTCAAGATCTACAAGGAAATGGTTGAAAATGAGATGGATTCAAGAATCAAATGTTTGATATTTGATAATGGAGGAGAGTTCACTTCAAAGGAATTTATGGAATACTGTAGGAGTCATGGAATAAAAATGAAATTATCCGTTGCTAGGACACCTCAATAGAATGGAGTTGTTGAAAGAAAGAACATGACAGTAAAAGAAATGGATCGAACAACGCTAATGGATTCCAAATTAACAGATATATTTTGGACACAGGCAGTGCATACAACAATTCACATTCAAAACAGAGTAATTCTTAGAAACAATACTCATAAAACTCCCTACGAGCTATGGAAAGGAAGACCAACAAATGTGAAACACTTCAGAGATTTTGGAAGAAAATGCTAGATCAAAAGAGGAGATGGTAGAATGGGAAAGTTTGACTCTTGTGTGGACAAAGGAAAACTTGTTGGTTACTCAAGTACAAGGAAATAATACAAGTGTTACAATCTAAGATTGAACAAAGTTGTGGAAAGCATCAACGTAACAATTGATGAAACAGGAAGACCATAATCAAAGGAAGAATAAAACAAATCAATGGAACAACTTTTTGAAGAAGAAGATGAAAAAGAAGTAGAAGAGGAAGATGAAGAGGAAGAGAATCCGACAGAAGCAGAAGAATAAGTTCATAAAGTATCTCCAAAGACACTTAGCAAACGAGTATAGAAGAATCATCCTTTAGATCAGATTATTGGAATTAAAGATGCAGGAGTTGAAACTAGAATAAAAATCCATTCACCAGAACAAACACACCTAGCACTCTTATCTACAATTGAACCAAACTGTTTTGAAGAAGCCAAAAAGGATGAATTTTGGAATAAGGACATGGATGAAGAATTGGATCAAATAGAGAAAAATGACACTTGGGAATTGGTTCCAAGACCAAAGAATAAGAATGTGATCGACACAAAATGGGTTTTCAGGAATAAATTGAATGAAGATGGACATGTTACAAGGAACAAAGCTAGATTGGTATGTAAAGGATATGCACAAAATGAAGGAATCAACTTTGAAGATACATTTTCCCCAGTTGCCAGAATGGAAGCAATCTGTTTACTTTTAGCTTATGCATGCTCCAAAAATGTTAAAGTATATCAGATGGACGTAAAATCATCTTTTCTGAATGGGGATTTCAGTTGTCAGAGAACACAGACTACGTATGTAAATTAAAGAAGACCTTGTATGGTTTAAAACAGGCTCCTAGAGCATGGTACTCCAGATTGGATAAGTATCTGCAGCATGCAGGGTTTAGAAAAGGAAGTGCAGACAACAACCTCTACATGAATGTAAGTCAAGGTAATATTTTATTAATTGAAGTTTATGTTGATGATATTATTTTTGGTAGTGATGATGACAGGTTAAGCCAGAAATTTTCAAAAGACATGCATAATGAATTTGAAATGTCGTTACTTGGAGAACTATCCTTCTTTCTGGGACTTCAGATATGTCAAAGCAACCAAGGAAATTTTATTTCTCAAACCAAGTATATCAGAGAAATGCTAAAGAGGTTTGGAATGGAAGATTGCAAACCAATTATCACTACCATGCAAACCAGTTGTAAGTTGAGCAAAGATGATGATTCAAAGTCTACATATCAGAGACAATAAAGGTCAATGATTGGCAGCCTACTATATGTGACAACATCTAGACCAGATGTAATGCAAGCAGTTGGACAGGTGGCACAATTTCAAGCAACACCAAAGGAATCACATCTATTAGCAGTAAAGAGGATTTTCAGATATCTCAAAGGAACATAAGAGTTTGGATTATGGTATCCAAAAGGAAAAGATCTATCATTTATTGCCTACACAGATGCAGATTGGGCAGGTTGTATTGATGACCGATGAAGCACCAATGGAGTAGCGTTCTACTTAGGTGAGTGTTTGGTATCATGGCTAAGCAAGAACTAGTCATCAATATCTCTATCTACAGTCGAGGCAAAGTATATTGCAGCAACAACATGTTGTACATAGGTTCTTTGGATGAAACAAACTTTGACAGATATACAGGTTGAGTATGATGAGCCCATTCCAATATATTGTGATAACACAAGTGCCATCAGTATCTCAAAAAACCCAGTGATGCACTCCAAGAAAAAGCAAATTCCAATCAAGTATCACTTTCTACGGGAACAGGTTGCAGAAAAGAACATCAGAGTTGAGTATGTGGGCACAAAAGAACAAGTGGCAGAAGTCTTTACAAAACCACTTCCACGGGAATCCTTTGAATATCTTCGCCAAAGACTTGGAGTTATTTATACTCCAAAAGGAATGCCTTTTGAATGCTTATCTTATATGTCTTAGATGTACATGAGAAAGCACCATAAGAGGACAATTCAAATCAAGGGGAGCAGCCCCGTATGGAAATATACCTTTTCCATTGATGACAAAGGGGGAGAGATTTATCAGATGCAAAGGACAGAGGCATGGTTCCAAGGGGAGAAGATTTATCAAATGGAGAGGACAGAGGCAAATTTATCAGATATAGAGGACAGAGGCATGGTTCCATGGGGAGCATGAGTGATATGATTTCAGTATTGCATCAAAGTTTTTCCATCAATGCCAAAGGGGGAGATTGTTCATTAAGGTTGGTTGTCATTGATGTCAACCCTTGAAGAAAGCCCTGCAGCATAAAGGTTTGGGTAATGGACCCAATATTGTTTGATGTAAATATGACTCATTATTGTATTTTCATGGTTGATAAGAAGTAAATATGGATGAACTCCAAAGTGGTCCCCTTATGGTGAAAGCCCTCACGGGAAGACGCTTTGCGGAGTAAGAGAACCCATGATTAATTATGGAATAATGATATTAAGAACAATGAATTTGTCAGGTAAACTATCCTATATGGATAATGTTTGTGATTCCATTTCCGGTGGTATGTGGAACGTCACATAAATCCTCACGGTTAGAGAGTTATGGCCATGAGAAGTTGGAGACCCCAGGTTTGGGTAATGGACCCAAGTTTGTTTGATGAATAACGGTATGAGTTATGATATATTTTTAGATAATAATATTCTATATGTATATTACATGTCATTCCATTTCTGGTGGTATGTGGAACGTCACATAACTCTTCACGGTTTGAGAGTTATGGCCTTACGAAGTTGGAGGACCCTCATATGTCATCTAGAAGCCCCAAAAGGTCAAAGTAGTCAAAGTGGTTTAA
>ML778223.1:334146-368365 GCA_009831015.1 Picea engelmannii
ACAAAATAAATTATTTCAATAATAAATTTAATGGAGAAATTAGAAGTGGGTTAACCCTAAAATAAGGAAAGTGGGGCCAAGTGACCTAGAAGATGTTTTTAAGGAAGCTACTTGAAGAGTATAAATAAGAGGCAAGGCTCTCTTATTTTAGTCACACTTGAGAATATTGAATATCTATAGGTTTCTGAGGTAACTAGGGATATCTAAGCCGAAATTCTGAGGGAAGGTGTTGTTGGGAAAAATACCCTACGGACTAGCAAACTAGGGTCAGACTTGCATGTAGATTTTGACCGAAAATAAATTACTTTTAAACCTACAACCCAAGATTAAAACCCCTCTTTCACAATAAATGCATGAATATAACCACCAACCTTAATACTGTCATTTGATGTAGATCCTCCGTTGCGCTTTGACCACTTGCTTGCACTGCTCCTTCCACAGATAACCTACAATCAAGACAAATAACAACTATGCATGCATGCTACTTTTCTACCTGAGGGTTAGAAATCAAGCATAAATTAACCAAACTATAGATAACTCATGCATTGGGACAGGAAAAGTATTCTTTTTATTAATAAAAATGAATCAACTTACAATCAAAGTCGAGACCGGCCACCACTTGTTGAACCTGATCCTGGGCTCCTCTTCTTCTGTCCTCCAACTGCTTTGCGTTAAATCTCCTTTGGCATGAGGAAAGGATAAAGGGTTGGGACAATGGATTACGTAAATGGGTAGAGTTTCTTCGCTATATTTTTCCTCTCCAAATGGTACCCCTACCCCTTCTTTTATAGGCTATAAGGAGCTAGGGTTTTGGACGAACCCTCGGCCATGCATGGTCGGGAGTTTTAGTTAACTGACCCAGCTTTGGGGGCATCCACGGTCCCTATGATTGATAATCCTCAACCAGGTGTCATTAACGTAGGAGTTGGTTTGTGCCCATCCTTGATGGGTGCCTTCGATTACCCACCTCCTCATGACGATGTCAAGTTTATATCTAATCACCATAAGGTTGAGATTTTTCAAGTTTCGTCGTTCCGCATCACTTACTTTGAGGATCCTTGGATTCTTCCTTCCCCATCAGCCACGATGGATGAGATAGGGAACCTCGACATGTCCATGCCCTTGTCGGTCGCTGAGGTAGCGTACTCTTTAGTCCAGCAAGCCGTAGCTAACCCTGATTCGACTTCGACACAAGAGTTGGATCCACTACTAGAGCCTATCTGGGCTCAGGGTTCTCTCGCTAACGTCGATTCGTTAGACTTAGTCTTGCCTTCGGATGAAGCAGTAATCGAAGCAATGACTAGTCCGGACAAACCTTGGGAAGATCTTCATCACAGATCATATTTCCTCCCAAAGTTAAGCCGAATCAAAGCAAGAGAATTCACCATGACTATGACTGGAGATAGGTCTTGTCATACTAATCCCTTAGCTACACACAAGATCTATGCTAAGGGTAATATGGAAACCATTTCTGAAATGATACCTATCAATATCTCCAGAACCCTTGGCGTAATAGACAATGTTTTCGTCGGAGCATACAGCTCCCCCGAGGAGATGCCAGGCATCAACCCACAAAGAGTCTATCATGAGCTAACTTTTTTGTTTTTCAAGCTCGCTTTGAGATCTGAAAGCAACATCCGGCGAGACTGCATTTATGATTTTCGATCTCGTCCGGATTAACTGAGAAAAGTAACCATTATGGAGTCTTCTTTAAGCCCTTTTCAAACTCCTTAAAGATGAAAAGATTGTCGAGTGACCTTGCTTCTTCACACTCGTTAAATTGGTCCAGAAGAACGTTCCTTAAACATGTCTCCTTTTAATCCCTTTTCAGACCCTCTAAAAATGAAAAGATTGTCGAGCGATCTTGTTATCTGTCATGCTCGTTAAACTGAAATTTGAAGTCACGTCTATCCGGTGGTAGTTTACCCCTTTTTCAGTCCGGACGGTCAACTGTACGAACAAAGGTATACTCTATCAAATTCCCATTCTTTAGAAGAGTACTCTCAGGTATAATTTTATTCCTTTTTCGGGCCTGAGGGACTAAATTTACGAGAAAGAAACCCCCACGGAGTCCATAGTTAAGCTCTTTTCAGACTCCCTAAAATTGAAAAGATCGCCGAGTGACCTTATTCCTTCACACTCGTTAAATTGGTCCAGAAGAATATTCCCGACGGAGTCCATAGTTAATCTTTTTTCAGACTCCTTAAAAGTGAAAAAATAGCCGAGTGATCTTGTCCTTGTCACACTTGTTAAATGGTTTTGAATTGACGTCTAATCGGTGCTAGTTTATCCCTTTTTCGAACCGACTAGACTATTGTCGAAAAAGGTACCCCAGCGGAGTCTCCTTTTATGATTTTTCAGACTCTCTAAATATGAAAAACCACCGAGCTTACCTTCTCTGGGCTCGTTAAACTTACATCGAAGGACATTACCATTGTGTGTTCTATCAACCGCATTTGCATACCTTACCCACCATCCTTGTAACAGTTTGCTTCTGCGTCTTAACACCTTTGGCCGCCGGAGGATTTTTTCCGAGTATCATTTTACCAGAACATCAGTCTTGTCCTTGTGCCTCGAGCTTGTATGTTTGAAGTACTCATTCCTCCATTGTAACGTAATATTCCTTTATTCTTTTTCAAAAATTATCAAAAAGAACAAAAAAATCAAATATACCCCAAAAAGAGGATGGGAAAAGTATTTTCTTTATTGGCAGCATAATGAGTCGCCCTTGGATAAAGCACATCTGTCCGTTTGATCATCATACTATGGGATGTAGTACGACCTTAGGAATATTTTTCTCGCTATATAGAGTTGTGTCCTCCACCGTTTGGTTACTCTTCCAAACATATGGAGAGTTTGCGTTGCCTCCTACTTCGTAGACTTATGATTAACATATATGTTGCCTGAGTCTTATCACTTGTCGTGCTATTATCCAAGGGAAGTTTGTCACTAAGCCTGAGTCGGCCCCTCTGCAATATGTCTCTTGTCCGCATACCCGGCCATCCTGAACGTCCAATCAAGTCCTTGTTCGAAATCACTGAAGCCTTCAGTCCGATCATCAAGATTATCAAGTCCATAACCGACGAGCCATCGAAGACCTCTGGGTAGTGCAATCGTACACTCATATTACACTCCTACCCGAGTTTTAGAAGATTTTGAAGTTGTTTCTCGAGCTCTGAAGTACAACCATCAGGCCAAATCAGCTTCTGGAAGATGGGTATTCTATATGTCTATCTTTCTGATTTCGAGATGTAGCTCCGTTGTATATTATTCGTGGATACTCTTTATAGTTATTTGACATGGATCTACAGTGTATTTGATTGGTATCCATGGTTCTATTTTATCCCGAGCATGGGTATGCCCGCCTCGGTGAGACATTTGTTATTTTTCAAACGACACCTCCTGGTTCCTGATCCTTGGGCTCACTCATTCCGCACATCAGTAAAGATTGGTAAAAGATTGGTAATGTATTTCAGCCATTAGATGCTCTTCTGACCTCACACATTAGGGGGCATCTGTTAGAACCCTAAATTTCACCACACATGCTTACCTGGCATCAGCCTGACTCATATCCCTTCATTGCCAAAACATCTGCTGAACAACTCTTTGTAAATCCTCTTGTGTCAAGGCCCACGCACCCTAACCCATTACTGCACGCATGTGCACGCTGGCTGGCTCACTACAACCCGCGTGTACATAACAAAGCACGAAAAAAGGAAAGTTTTCGACGGAACAAAAAGCTATGGGTCAGTTAACTAAAACTCCCATCCATGCATGGCTGAGGGTTCATCCAAAACCCTAGCTCCTTCTATCCTATAAAAGAAGGGGTAGGGGTACCATTTGGAGAGGAAAAATATAGCGAAGAAACTCTGCCCATTTACGTAATCCATTGTCCCAACCCTTTAGCCTTTCCTCATGCCAAAGGAGATTTAACACAAAGCAGTTGGAGGACAGAAGAAGAGGAGCCCAGGATTAGGTTCAAGGAGCGGTGGCCGGTCTCGACTTTGATTGTAAGTTGATTCATTTTCATTAATAAAAAGAATACTTTTTCCCGTCCCAATGCATGAGTTATCTATGGTTTGGTTAATTGATGTTTGATTTCTAACCCTCAGATAGAAAAGTAGCATGCATGCATAGTTTTTATTTGTCTTGATTGCAGGTTATCTGTGGAAGGAGCAGTGCAAGCAAGTGGTCAAAGCGCAACGGATGATCTACATCAAATGACAGTATTAAGGTTGGTGGTTCTCTTCATGCATTTATTGTGAAAGAGGGGTTTTAATCTTGGGTTGTAGGTTTAAAAGTAATTTATTTTCAGTCAAAATCTGCATGCAAGTCTGACCCTAGTTTGCTAGTCTGTAGGGTATTTTTCCCAACAATAGAAGTTGAAGAAAAGAAGGCCGAAATGCATGGAAGGATAAATTCTTTTGATGGTTCTTTCTAAGGTATGTTATTTACAGGTCATCTCACCATTTTCGCTATAACGTTTTTTATATAATGATTCAGATCGAGAAATTTCTATGCCATTCAGAAAACATATCCAAGTATCTGCGGTAAAAAATTCAGCTTGTGATTCATTGTATTTTTGGAGTTATACTCCCTGGAAAATAGGGTTTGTGGCTAGTCCTAAAACTAGTCAAAAACAGGTGTTTCGGGTAAAAACATCATAACGTCTTCATAACAGATCCAAATTTAGTGAAACCAAATGTGTTGGTTAGGTTATAGTATGTTGTATGTCTTGTAATAGTTTCTGATCAATTCAACAAATATTCTGTGTGGGGCACGCTCTACAAGGTTTCTCTCTAGAATAAGCTAGAATTCAACAATGTATGTCATTTTTCTATAACTCCTTTTCTGAGAGGTTCCAAGTAGTGACACCTGGAGGAATTGCATAAAACACACTGGAGAACATTGTGTATCATTTTTAGATATTTATACATTACAGGTACAAAGTTATGATTACTTCAAGTTAGGGTTGTTGACTAATCCAAAACTAGGCATGTGGGACAAAAGAAAAGTTTGATCAAAATGCTAGTCTCTTGTTGTTGAAGTTAAGGAAGGTTTGCAGGAATGTGCTCATATACACTAGGTCTATTACATAGCTACAAATCAGATTTGGATGATGAAATTGATGAGGGATTTTGGTTGAGGTACATGTTGAGTACATGGTTGAGACAAGTAGTTGATGAGTTGGCACATACATGAGGTGTATAGTTGATGATGTTGGTACATATTGATGATTAATAGTTGATGATTAGTTGAGACATGATTGGAACATACTTGGTACATGGTTGGATGCACTTGTTTATGATACATGTTGATTACAAGTTATTTGGTACAGGTTGGTGCATGGTTAATGCACTTGTTTATGGTACAGGTTGATTATAGGTTGAGGTACAGGTTGATGCATGGTTCAGATTTATTGGTACAGGTTTATAGCAGTATATCTCATAGTGACAGGTTGACAGTGGTTCCATCATTCTACTTCTAATTCAGGGTGGCAGGACGAGGCAAGGACAGGTATTTGTAGCCACCTTCCGGTTGTAGCCGGAGAACATAGGGGGTTGTAGCCTCCTTCTGGTTGTAGCGAGAGAATTGGGGAGTTGGAGCTTTGCTCAAGTTGTAGCCTAAGAAACTAGGGGGTTGGAGCCTCCTTCCAGTTGCAGCTGGAAAAAAAAGGAAGTTGGTGCTTCCAATGAATGTAATTTTTCAAGACATATAAGAAAAAGCATTCTGTGGTTTTCTCCCGATTTGGGTTTCCACGTAAAACATTGGTGTACTATGTATGTGTATGTTTGTTCATTTGTTCATTGCTTATTTACTCTGTATTTATTGGATGATAATGCTTCATTGATATAACACTTGGATTATATGGTTAAAAGGGATTAAATTTCTCTATTACTAATTCACCTTCCCTCTCAATAATCCAACAATAATCTTGTTTTAAAACAACGTGTGACTCACATTAACATATGTTCATGAGTGTGTTTTATTCAACAAAATTCAACCATTTACCTTATTTGTCCATAATACTTTCTCTTATGTTGCTTTTGCATGACTTCCACTGTTATCAACTAATCATCTTTGTTGTTGTGATAAACATCGATGTCCTTATAATTCCAAAACATTTATGACTCATCTTTTTCTGAAGTTTCCAAACAATTTTTTTTTAGAATAGTCAATTCTAACAGAGCATCCACGTAGTGAGTTGATAAGATGAACATGTTTCTCTTCACCCAACTCCAAATAAAATTAAAACAAACACATTCCACCACTTACCATGAAGAGGCCAATCAGACCACTAGCAATCAACACAATTGGTTGTCAACCTCACATCAATGATCAATATGACATCCATAAACCTGTAGCCTTATTGCAACCAACATCACCTTCACTAGTGGTCCACACTCCTCCATGTTTTGTTGATCGCTCACAGCGATGAACTCCACACTTAGAGAAACTCAGTTTTTTTTTGTCCATGTTCCAGGTGCCATATCCTCCAACACCTTTCCTCCTAATGTGTGCAGGTTTCTTGACATCTTGACTCTTTATACACAAGTCTCGAGCATGCCTGCCAAGTAGTTTCAAGCATAATTTAATTCCAATTCCACCAGCAACAATATTTTCACTCAAACTGAGCAAGGAGAGTGCACAAACTACCTCATAGGAAAAAATTCTTCTTGTCTCTTGCAAAAAGGAAAGAACATCACTGGCCACTAGAACTCCATCCGACTCATGTTCAGAAACAACCTTAGAAGATATCTTTGGTCAACAAATTGTTCTACAAGAATTCTTGATATGTCGTCACTTGGCCCTACAATTCACTCTATGGGAGGAAAAACAACTATTTCCTCCTTCTCTAGGCTACGATCTCTATACCCCATCCCCTTGGTGATTCTCCTCCACATTGACAGTCTCCACAACAAATCGAATCCACACAAATCTGTCATTGCGCCCCACTAGACACCTCCTTTTTGGATTTCTCCTTCCTCTCTCGACCAAGGCCATCAAATTTTCAACCTACAGTTTGGACTCAAGGGTCGAGAGAGGCAGGAGAAATCATAGCTCGCCCAGCCACAGATCCTCCTCAGGCTGGCCTTCTCTCAGCAAAGCAGAAGATCTCCTCTATTCTTCTCATCTTCACTTTTACAGCAGGCAACTCCTCTCCTATACATGGATTGTCTTCCATGAAACAACTTCCTCTTCCGCGGTTCTCTTTTACAGTGATCGGTTCTCTCTTCTCGATGCTTCCAAAATCCCTCTTTGCACATGGAAACTCAAGTATGGAAATTTTGAAAGATCTAACATGCCTCCAATCTCCTTTCACGACTGATCACCGCATGGTTTTCATAAAAGATGGACAAACTATTCATATCGCTACACGACAAGCCGTAGCACACACTACCACATACACAATGTGGGAATCACCTCACAACAACTATCTACTCTCCTATTATTCTCACGCGCTATCATTTCCCTTCCATTTACCTATGCCCTCATGTGAGGGTAAAGCCAAGTCCAACTTTGATAATGAGAATAGACATAATTACACAAAACAAAATTGTGCCTTAGTTCTCTATTAAATACTCGAATAGAGTACGATGAAAACAAGATGAAAGAAAGTGTCATAATGTTCTTGTGATCATAAAGAAGAGGGTTTGTTGGTTGTGACAAGACAAACAATGCAGAATATGAATAACCAGGATGTTGATGAATACGATAGCCTTTTTAAGCAGTAGGAGGTTACGAGACTTGGTATATAAGATGCAGAGAGTATAAATGACGTGGATCTTAGTTATAGGACTTGTAACAGATAGGAGGTTAGGAGCCTAGTAGATAGACAGTAGGTAGCACAGATGGCTTGGTTCTCATATCCACTCGAGGATGACATGTGGATCCAGGAAGGAATATTTAAGTATGACAAAGAGTACAGGGAGGAGCTATTAAAAACTAAGGCGATCAAGTATAGAAAGGGACCCTTTTTTAATGTTCTTAAGTGATGTGTCGAGTTCGAGACAATTTTTTTGCCTGGTGGAGGCTCGGATGGAAACCAATTTGAGAAAAGGTACATCACACTTATCAATGACCTTTTCGAACTTGAATCGAAGGGAAAGATTCGGCCAACAGCTGGAACAATTCATACTCTTTCTGCCCCTCTTTCTCCAGATAGACAAAAAGAAAACTCACCTGTAGTGCATTGTCTCAGAAGGGATTTTGGTACTTGACGCTCCGTCAAAACTTGTTGAGTTTAACAAGCACCTCACAGGTTTAGGGTTTTGGAAGGTAGAGATAAAGAGCCGGTTTTATTTTAACAGAGGGTTTCAGAGAAAAAATCATGGAAGCCAAGGAAAAATAACTCTAAAATGGTTTTGGGCCACGATGTGGAGCTGAAGGAAGTTTCTTCCTTATCTATCTCAACACTAGTTGGACACTTTAGCTATTGGGCTTGCTCGATGGTTGATGTAGGCAGGTGGATAGAGAAAAAATTGAAGTCGTTCCTGGGGTACACTCCTGAAACCCTAGTGCTGTTCGAAGGCTGGTTTTGTTTCTGGTTTAGGTGTTCTGATGAAGAGAAAAATATATTGAACGAGGTTTGGTTATGTCGGAGTGGTATCCTCATTTAAAAATATGGAAACAATGTTTTAACCCGAAGAAAGATTTTATCATATTCAGGCACCTGTGGGTTTTAACGCTGGGATGTCCACTGGATTTTTGGAACCTGGAAGCGTTGAAAGCAATGGGCGATGCTCTAGGTAAGTTCCTGCATGTGGAACATAATTTATTGGAGGGACAGGATCGCAGAATGGGAAAAATCTTAGTTGAATTTGATCTGCAAAAAGGATTACCGAAGTTCCTGGAGATTTATTGGAGGGGTTTGGTTCATACACAAAAATTGGACTACTGGGGGATCTCGTTCCATTACATGGTTTGCAAGGAGGTGGGACACTTAAAAAAAACTTTCCCAGGAAAATCAAAAAAGAAATCGGCGTGGAAGGAGGAGTGGACAAAGGTCGACGAGGCTGTCGATTTTACTGTTGAGAAGGAAGCAAATTTTTTGGAAGGGGACTCAATAATCAACTCTATGAACTCGACTACATTCCTAGGTAAGTTAAATTTACACTCCCCTGCTCTCTTTTCGTCCCTTTCATAGAAGGAAATGGATTGGTTAAAGAGTATTTTTTCATAATTTTGTGGTAGTTTTGAAACCTCTGTTAACCTTAGTAAGTTGGGTTTTAGTAGTCAAAGGGATATTGGCTCATGGGAATAGGGAGAAGGGTCAGGACGGGGGATTGTGTGTGTAGGGGGAATTACTCCAGATGAGAAAGGGGGATGGATTATGGAGGAGATGACTGTTGTTGAGGGGGTAGATTTAAACATTGTAGACTTAGAGATTCTGACCACAGGGGGAGGCATTTTGGCCGAAGAAACTTTTATGGAAACTGGTAAAAGGTTTTCATTAGTACTAGAAAAATCTTATGAAATAGTTGAGATAGTTTGGGATGAAATAGTTTCGTTAATCAAGGAACCTATGGATATGGTCAGGACTGGGAACTCTGAACTTCTAGAGTAGGAAATTAACAAATCAGTGGAGGACTCATTAAAATATTTACTACCTTCCTATAAAGAAGTTTTAAATAGAACCCCCCTACAGATTTTTTCTAGAGAAAAAACTCTCTTTGGGTCTAGCCTGAAAACATAAAAAGAGGCCATGAATGCAAGTGTTGGTGGGTGGGGGAATAAAATGGAGCTTTAGGTTAAGAAAGGGACTATATTTGTGGGGCTAGAGAAATATTTCTTTCCAATCAAAACTAGGAGTGCTAGGAAATTCGTAAAAGAGAAAGAACAAAAGGGGAATTTAATCTTGAAGGTTTCAAAGGGTCCACGGGAACTTAAAGCATAGAAATACCTAGCAAGTGGTATTAAATGATAGTACTCTCGCTAAACGTTATAGGAGTGGAGGGTGATCCAAAAAATTTATCCCTCAAAAGACATTTTGATACGATAAAACCATAACTAGCCATGATACAAGAAACTATGGTTGATGGAATAAAGGCGAGAGTTTTTCTCAAAAATTTTCCCTAATTGGAATTTTTTTGTGATGGATTCAAAAGGCTTTTCTGGACGACTATTGTCTGCATGGAATCCCAAAAAATCTAACCTCAATGTTTTTTTGACTCATGTAGGCATATTACTAGAGGGGTTCGTAAAGCAGATCAATTTGAATTTGACGCTGATAAATTGTTATGGATCGTATGCCGAAAGACAAAGTTTTTGGAACAATATAAAAAAAGATGGTATACTAAAAGAGCCAAATCTAATTTTGGGTGGCGATTTGAACTTCACAACTTCTCCAAGAGTAATCTGGGGGGGGGATTCTAGAAGCGATCCTTTAGTTGCATACTTCAATCAGATGATACAAGAAGAAGGCTTAATCAATTTATAACCTGTAAATCTTCTGCCTACTTGGAGAAATGGCAGGGGAACTCAAGATTTTATATCAAAAAGATTAGACCTATTTTTAATGAGTGAATAGTTGATGGATTCAAGGTATCTTTTTAGGACATGGGTGGTTAATGTTAATATTTTTGATCATATGCCAGTTGTATTCCAAATGGAACCAACTAAGCAAAACAAGAAGATCCATTTCAAGTTTAATTTTGTGTGGTTAAAAGATCCATATTTTGTCTCCTTAGTATGATCCAATTGGTATAATATGGAGGTGCCTCGCAATATTTCACCAATGATAAAACTAGTTTCAAAATTGAAAGCCCTGAAGTCTATGGTTATAAAATGGGAAAAAAAGAATAAATTAAAATCTAAAGAAGAATTAGTGCATATTGAAGTCGAATTGGATATCATGTACTATACAAACCCTGGGGGAATTATGAGAGTTGAAGATAGGGAAAGGATGTCAGATAAAGAGAAGAGGAAGTTAGAACTGTTAAAACAAGAAGAGGAGACTTGGAGACATAAGAGCATAATTAGTTGGTTAAACTCTGGTGATAAAAACACTAAGTTCTTCCATGCTTTCAAAAATTTCAGAAAGCAGAAAAACACTATTTGCGAGATAATGAAGGAGGACAACACAATGGCTACTAAACAAAAAGATTTGGATAAGGAAGTTGTTAACTATTTTGAAAAAATGTTTAAATCTCAAGAGGATATTTCTATTATAAAACAAGTGGAGGTTATACAGACTTACCCTAGACTTTTTTCAGTGGAAGAAGGGAAAAATATTATTGATCCAGTTTTATTACCTGAGGTATTGTCTACATTAAAAGGATTCTCTAACTCAAAAAGTCAAGGACATGATGGATGAACAGTTGAATTTTTTTTGGAATTTTTTGATATAATGGGACAAAATATTCTAGAAGTAGTGGAGGAATCCATAATCAAGGGGAAGATAATAGGAGCTCTGAATGCCACTTTTGTAGCACTTATTCCAAAAAGTGATAAACCTGAATCTTTTGATGGATTCGGACCAATCTTTTTATGTAACCTTTTCTATAAGGTAATTTCAAAAATTATTGCGGTCAGAATAAAAAATTTCCTCTCAAAAGGCATATCTAAGGAGTAGTTTGGATTCCTAGAAAATAGACAGATCAATGAGGCTATAGGTATAGCACAAGAGGCCCTACATAGTATAAATACTAAGAAGTCAAAATCTCTAATCTTAAAACTAGATCTGATAAAAGCATATGATAGGGTTGATTGGAGTTTCCTAAGACTAGTTCTATTGCAAATTGGGGTCAGCTTGGAAGCGACTGATTGGATAATGGGGTGTGCCAGTTCAAAAAATTTCTCAGTATTAATCAATGGAATTCCTACTGGATTTTTTAGAAGTTCAAGGGGGCTCAGACAAGGATGTCCTCTTTCTCCATTATCATTTTTACTTATAGTAGAAGGACTTAGCAGAATACTAAAGAAATTTGTGGAGGAAGACAAAATCAAGGAAATTTCAATAGAGAAAGGAATTAGAATTACTCATCTACTTTTTGTAGATGATATTATTCTATTTGGTAGAGGATCTTTGATGGAATGGGGATTTTTTAAGGAGGCACTTGAATTATTTAACTATGCAACTAGAATGGCTTAAAGTGCTCAAAAGACACAATTTTTGGAAGGAGGCTGGACTACAGAGGAGTTAATTCCATTGAAGGAATTACTACCTTATGAGGTAAAACCTTTAGAGGATGGCTATAAATACTTGGGATTTTTTCTAAAACCTAATTTCTATCTGATTAATGATTGGAGATGGTTGATAAAAAAAGTGGAAAAAAATATCCAGTTGGTGTCATAGATAGCTTACTTTGAGAGGAAGGTATATTTTGATAAATTCAGTATTGGAAAGCATTTCAGTGTACTAGTTGTCTATGGAAAAGATACCAAAAAGAACTTTGAATAGAATTAGGAGGAGGATGTTTATTTTCCTATGGTCGGGAAACAAAGAGACAAAAAGTTTCCATTTGGTAAGCTGGGACATAATTGCAAAACCTAATAAATGTGGAGGATGGGGCTTCAAAAATATTTTCGGTTTTGGTAAAGCATTGGCTGCAAAAAACATGTGGAGGAGTCTATTTGGTATTGGACTCTGGCACGAAGTAATAATTAAAAATATATATAAAAAGAATGTTTGTGAATGAATGGATTAGAAAAGGGAATTCAAAAGTGAAAGGTATGCCAAATTGTTGGAAAGCACTTTATGATTCTATGTCTATTGTCACTGATTGATTGGCTTGGAAACCTGGAAATGGAAAGGAGATTAGAGTTGGGTTGGATCCACTGATAGGATCACATTATTACTACAAATTGTCTGAAAATTTAATTTCCTTACTACACTTAAAAGATATTTACACTCTCTTATCACATGAACTTGTCAGAGTCCTGTGGGTTTGTAGTTTCTACCTAAGTCTGTAATTTTTCCCTATCTCTATCCTTTTCGTTGGACGAGTCTTGAATTTTTTCCCCCTTCGGCCGATAAAATCATTTTTTGTTTTCCCTTGTTCATTTGTGCGCCTTGGTCTCCCTATTTTCTCAGCTTGCAGCCAGTCGTCCAAATCCTTGATCATGCAGGTCACAGCCATGAACACAAAGCGCAACATTATTAAAAAGTCAGTTTCGATATTGAAGCATAAGAAAAAGACAGTTTTAATCTTTCAACGACGAAGATTCTGGGAATATTCCAGATCAGCGGCTCATGGACGTTCGGGAGTGAAAAATTGCACGAAGTATAGCACCAGAACAAAAGGCCCCAAGTGAATACGAGTCGTTGATCGTAAAGGGGACAGGTGGCAGTTGATCCAAGCCTTCAGGGAAATAAGCTTCGGGAGATTTGAAATGAGAAGTTCTTAGAAATCCCGAAGGGATGAAGACCGAAGTCCTGAAGGCCCAAAGTCCCGAAGGCCAAAAATGGATCTGAGTCGTTGATGAACCAAAGCCACGTGTCATCAGAACCACAGCTCCGGGTAAAAGCACATGGAGAAGTAGGCCAAATTTGAGTTTTGATTTTCCCGAAGTCCCGGAGACCCGAAGTGGATCTCGGCCATCCAAATCCAGAATTCCATGTGTCATGAGATCCTCAGCTCCAAAGTTTTTTCTTAGAGGGAAATGTTCTTTGAGAATTGAAATTCCTGAAGGCCGATTCACGAAGCAGATCTCAGTCGTTGGTTCGAAGAGGGAAGATCTGATCCATTGATATAAAGCGCCAGAGATGGGTCGTTGATCAAGAAGCCTCATCTCAGATCACAAGATCAATGGTCATGCTCCATTACGGGGTCAAAAGGTGCACACGTTTTAAAATTTAAAGGGCGGGCTGCAATCGAAACCATGGTTTTTGGAAAGGGACACGTGGCGGTTCATGGTGAATTGCGGGGACAAAAGCGGTTTTCTTTCAAACCACCCTTGGTCATGCCTTCAATCATGCAATTCCATAGGGTCATGGCCCTAGGTCACATTGAATATGGAGCTATGGAGAGGAGCTACGCCAAATATCGAAAGCGTCTGTATTGGTCACACAAGATGATCTACTTCGCCTCGAGACGTCGGGATTGACTCAAAAAATTTGTATCGTACCGCCTAGAAACATTCATGTGTCAGGCCATGTCCTGATCCCAATGAAGGGAGTTATTGAAGATTTGGGGAGGCAGTTGAGACCTTGTCTCACCCCATAAATGTAAAGCATTGCAGAGCGCAACTATGAAGGCATGCTGATGATCTGAAGCTTCCTTATGGGAAATTATTCTTGTAAAGAACATAACTGCACCTAGCTCGCGTCTGACATGAGAAAACCTGCATAATCCGACAGAGCAGGCACCGACTGAAGGCTTTGAAGGTAGTGGTCTGATCACACTCCTGGTGGTTGCATCATTTATGGGTATTTATAGACAGTTTTGATATTTTTTTAAGGTCGAATGCTAGGCTCCCTGCTATTGTAATATTTTGATTGAGAACAACTGGTTCTCTGGTTATGTATTTGTTTTTGAGACATATTGGTTAATCTAAGTCATCTTTATTACTCCATATTATTTTCCTCTGATACTGAGAGAGTTCATGTTTGATTTATCCACATGGATTGTTGTAACTGTATTATGATAAATGTTTGATTATAGTACTGTTATGATTTCTTTCAACTTCCTTGAAATTTGAATCCAAGAGGACCTTGTGTTTAAGTTTTTCCTCCTTAGGTTGCTAGAAAATCTGATCTTCATAGTGGAACTCTACACCTTTCTCACTAAACATTCCTCCTACTCACCCTTACTCTAACTTACTGACTGAAGTTGATTCAATACCTCAATGGCGGGTGCATGCTAGTCCAGATTTCTGAGTTAGAACGCTATTATTATTGAGTTTTCTCCAATTGACCACTCAAAACTCAATTACCTGTGACATATAAATTGATGGGTACTGGGCTTACCTTCAATGCAATATGAAGGTGACTTCTAGTGCTAACATTTTTGGCCCCACTTTCAAGGAACAAATTGAAGACATTTCCCTGGGATAGAACGACAACGAAATTTTAATTCTGAAGGTGCATTAGATATCAGAACCATTGAAGATTGCAACTTACACCTGGCGACTCCAGTGTTCCGACTCCACGGTTTTGGTGTGGCTGCCTCTGGCTACACCTGAAGCCCCCTGGGAGAACACAATGATTAGTGTTGGTCTTTGATGGTGAACAAAGACCAGACACACTCATTATGCATATAATTCACCTGGCGAATCCATGGTTAAAGGATCGATTAGCGACTCCACTGGTTTGAAATGGACAAGATCTTGGCTCAAAGGTTTTCTCCTTTCAATTTTTCTATTGTTCCTGGTTTTCCTAATGTTGTTCCTACTTTAAACAAATGGGGCAATTTTCTACCCATATTTAGAGAGCATAAACAGGACAACCCTGCAGAGCATCTCTGTGGGTTTCATGAACTCATGCATCAATGGGAGATACATCATGAGGATGTACTTATGAATATGTTCATGTTCTCATTAGCAGGAGATGCTTGGGAATGGTATCACTTCTTAAACCCTTCTAGCATTTCCTCCCTGGGAGAATTTCATGCAACTTTCAATAGGCATTGTCAAAATTTTTATTCCTCTAAGTTAATCTGTTATGATTGTTGTGAGGAATATAAATACTATGTTCAATATATGGATGTTTCTAATGAAGGATTTGAAGATAAGGTAGATTCCCTGGCTGAGATGGTGGGACTGGTAAGATCACTTTCTGCAGAAATAGAAGAAGTAAGGGAAGATTTTGCTTGTCAATCTTATGAAGGAAACACAGAGGATATTCTGATCCCTGAAATAGATGTTCTGGGAAGCCCTACATATGAAAAATAAGTGATGTCGGATACTGACCAAGAACAAACAGCTTTTGACAGATATCCCAGCGAAGATGACGAAGAGCAGAGCTTTTCCATGGCTATTGTTTATAGTGTTTGTGAAACTGATCCTGGGGAGAGCCATGAAGGAGAAAAGGAGGAGCCACATCTCTCAGCTATCTTGGCTCAGAGTTTTTCCCCTTTCAGTTTCTCATCCATATCTAGTTATCCACATCCAGTGTCGGCTATAACCGAATGGGATGATTATCTTCTGAGATTCAGAGGAAGCAAGCATGACCATCCCGATGAGCACTTATTAAAATTTCATGTATGCATGCTTGAACATGGCTTCTTTCATGAGGATGTCTAGATCAAGATGTTTTGTTTTTCTTTAGAAGAAGATGCCCTTGGATGGTGTCTATCTCTCCCTGCTGCTAGTATCCATTCTTTGAAGGACTTTAATGATCCTTTTAATTCGTATTACGAGAATATTTACCCGACTCATCTTATTTTTGATGACTATTGTAAGAGGTTTTCACTTGACATTCGGCACACGATAGAGTGTTCCTCGTGTGATGAGTCCAGTGAAGATCTGATTGAGAGAGAAAGAAAGGATGAAAGTGAGTATTTTTTAAATACATATGAAAAGTTTTCTCTCTCTATTTTCCAAGAATAAGTCCTTCTAGATATGATTGATGATAGTTCTGATGATGGCATAACTATGGATGCATTATTTTCTGCCCCTAGTACACCTGTTATCTCAGATTTAAAAGAAGAAATGGTTGAAGAAAAGAATCAAGATATTTCTCTTTTCTCTTTGCAAGATAAAAAGGTTATGCGCTCACCTACCCTTGAAGAGTATTCAGAAGTAGAAATCATAGGATGCCAATCTTCTTATGAAAGCGAAAGCTCCTACCAAGAGAAACATGATAGAGAGAAAGAGTCATCCATGGATATACATGAAGAGACTTCTTGCACTCAACAAGCAGAGCCATCCATGGATATACATGAAGAGACTTCTTGCACTCAGCTAGCAGATGTTATCAGAGCATACAAAGAAGAAATGGAGGAGCTAAAGGTGCAATTTATCTCTTGTCTTGAACCTGCAAATGAGAAAGTATCACCTGGGATCAACTGACCCACATCAGTCCTCTACCCACCTGTACACTCTGAGAACATCGAACGATGGGTGAGTAACCATGAAGAGCAGGAGGTAATCTCTTACCAGTTGAGCTTTCCTGATTATAAATTTTGTGGCCTTGTGGGGTTATATATGGAACTATGTTTTCCAAAAGCATTGGAGCCTGCAAAATTGTTCATATTATCATCATTTGGAGGTATTTCTAGTGTTCCAATACATGTTTTATTTATGCTATCATACTTCCCTTACCTTTTATGGATTATTTGCAGTAAAGAGAAGAATTATATTACCGAACAGTCTGGGTGGTTATGGTGGAAGTTTGCTTTCACCTAACACTTTGTAAAAATAAGTTAGCCTAGCACTGTACATAAATAAGCTCTTTCTGGAGCATGTGTGTTTGCTTTCCTTTTTATAAGTAGAATAGTGTACATGTCGGCCTTTGGCGAAATTTTTTTAGCTCGACTCCATAACCCAACAACTAAGGAACTGGAACTACTTGTTCTTGGCAGCTCACAGGGAGCATGCCATCCCCTGTGGAGACAAATGTTATCACATGAACTTGTCAGAGTACTGTGGGTTTGTGGTTTCTCTCTAAGTCTGTAATTTTTCCCTGTCTCTATCCTTTTTGTAGGCCAAGTCTTGAAGTTTTTCCCCCTTCGGCCGATAAAATCATTTTTTGTTTTCCCTTGTTCGTTTGTGCACCCTGGTCTCCCTGTTTTCTTAGCTTACAGCCTATCATCCAAATCCTTGATCGTGCAGGTTGCAACCATGAACACAAAGCATAACTTTCTAAAAAAGTCAGTTTCGATATTGAAGCATAAGAAAAAGACAGTTTTAATCTTTCAGCGGCGAAGATTTCAGGAATAGTCTAGATCAACGGCTCATGGACGTTCGAGAGTGTAAACTTACGTGAATTATAGCGCTAGAACAAAAGGCCCCAAGTGAATACAAGTCATTGATATTAAAGGGTACAGGTAGTAGTTGATCCAATCCTTCAGGGAATTGAGCTTTGGGAGATTTGAAATGAGAAGTGCTTAGAAATATCGAAGGGCCGAAGACCGAAGTCCCGAAGGCCCGAAATGGATCTGAGACGTTGATCAGCCAGATCCACGTGTCATCAGATCCACAGCTCTGGGTAAAAGCGCATGGAGAAGTAAGCCATATTTGAGTATTGATTTTCCCGAAGTCCCGAAGACCCGAAGTGGATCTCGACCGTCCAAATCCAGAATTCCACGTGTCATCAGATCCTCATCTCTAGAGTTTTTTCTTAGAGGGAAAAGTGGTCTGATAATTGAAATTCCTGAATGTCAATTCACGAAGAAGATCTCAGTCGTTGGTTCGAAGTGGGAAGATCCGATCCGTCAATCTAAAGCGCCAGAGTTGGGTTGTTGATCAAGAAGCCTCATCTCAGATCACAAGATCAATGGTCACGTTCCATTACGGGGTCAGAAGGTGCACACGTTTTAAAATTTAAAGGGCGGGTCGCAATTGGAACCATGGTTTTTGGAAAGGGACACGTGGCGATTCATGGGGAATTGCGGGGACAAAAACGTTTTTCTTTAAAACCATCCTTGGTCGCGCCTTCAATCACGCAATTACATAGGTTCATGGCCCTAGGTCACATTGAAGAGGGAGCGATGGAGAGGAGCTATGCCAAAGATTGAAAGCGTCTGTATTGGTCACAGAAGAAGATCTGCCTGGCCTCGAGACGTCGGGATTGACTAAAAAAATTTGTATGGCACCACCTGGAAACATTCATGAGTGTCAGGCCCTGTCCTGATCCCAATGAAGGTAGTTATTGAAGATTGGGGGCGACAGTTGAGACTTCGTCTCACCCCATAAATGTAAAGCGTTGCAGAGCGCAGCCATGAAGGCACACTGACGATCTGAAGCTTCCTTATGGGAAATTTTTCTTGTAAAACACATAACTGCACCTGGCTTGCGTCTGACATGAGAAAACCTGCACAATCTGACAGAGTAGGCACCTACTGAAGGCTTTGAAGGAAGTGGTCCGATCACACTCCTAGTGGTTGTAGCATTTCTGGGTATTTATAGACAGTTTTGATATTTTTTTAAGGTCGAATGGTTGAGCTAGGCCTCGTGCTATTGTAATATTTTGATTGAGAACAACTCGTTATCTGGTTATGTATTTGTTTTTAGACATCTTGGTTAATCTAAGTCATCTTTCTTACTCCATCTTATTTTCCTCTGATACTGAGAGAGTTCATGTTTGATTGATTCACATGGATTTTTGTAACTATATTATGATAAATGTTTGATTATAGTATTGTTATGATTTCTTTCAGCTTCCTTGAAATTTGAATCCAAGAAGACCTTGTGTTTAAGTTTTTCCTCCTTAGGCTGCTGGAAAATCTGATCTTCATAGTGGACCTCTACACATTTCTCACTAAATCTTCCTCCTACTCACCCTTACTCCAACTTACTGACCGAAGTTGATTCAATACCTCAATGGTGGGTGCATGCTAGTTCAGATTTCTGAGTTAGAATGCTATTATTATTGAGTTTTCTCCAATTGACCACTCAAAACTCAATTACCTGTGACATATAAACTGATGGGTACTAGGCTTACCTTCAATGCAATCTGAAGGTGACTTCTAGTGCTAACATACTCTTGATCAGGTAGTTTCTACTGAATCTGGGTTGTCACACAGATGTAATTGGAAGACTACAAATGCTCTTGAACTTACAGGTGAACAAAAATTGGAATGGGAGAACTATGTGAGGGGATTAAAAAACTCAGGTTTTGCCTTATCTGATGAAAGTGATAGACTTGTTTGGTCTTGGGATAATAAGTTAGGAAATGTTTCTATGAAACAAGCTTATGAGGTGCAATTTCTAGAGAAAAGGAAAGATGTACAAAAACAATGGATGAATGATATTTGGAATTGGTAGATTCCATTGAAGATTAAACTTTTTTGTTGGTTGATGATAGAAACTAGAATTCTAACCTGGGATAATATGACAAAAAGGGGTTTTGTTGGTCCAAGAAGATGCTCCCTTTGCAGAGAGAAAGAGGAAACAATTAACCATTTAATGGTAAATTGTCCAGTCCCAAAAGAAGTTTGCAAATTTCTATTAATTTTTCTTAAATCACAAAAAAAGTGGGATGGTGGAAAACTCAGTGAATGTTTTCATATTTTGATTAAGAAAAAGGAAAATTGGTCGGAATTACCTTGTTATATATGCTGGGAAATTTGGAGACAGATAAATCTAATTATCTTTGAGAATCAACCAATAAATGTTCATAAGGTAACCAATAGAGTTTTACTTGATATGGGTGATTTTAACAAAACTGTTAATATCCATTCACAAAGAGTAGTTCACCCCCTTATGATAGAAACAAATTTAGCAGTTAGTTTTTTTGATGGGGCTTCACAAAATGGAGGAGAAAAATGTGGTGCGGGTGTAGTACTAAAATGTACATAGGGGGGTATTTTTAGTATTAAAATGAACCATGGCAAGGGAACTAACACTAGAGGAGAACTCCTAGCTCTGTAGAGTCTTATGTTTTTTTCTCTTCATAAATAGGTTACGGGTCTTCAGGTGGTTGGAGATTCCAAAGTAATTGTTGACTGGTTTTCTTATAAAAACAATTTGCAGGTGATTTCATTACAACCTTGGATGACCAGAATTCATCAGATGAGTGGAAGATTCCATAACTTAAAAATACAACACATTTACAGGGAGTTCAATAAGGAATCAGATCATCTATCAAAATAGGCATTCCTTATGGAGAAAGGAATTTTATTTTCTGCAAAAGGAATGGGAGGTCAAGATGGAAGCTTTGAACAAATGACTGAGTACTAAATCCAGTTTCTTCATGATTAACTGTTGATTAGAAATGTAATAGATATGGAATAGTTTTGATTTTTGTTTTTTTTTGTAAAAAGTATATATGGAAGATAGTTTACAACAAAAAAGTGGGACCTATTAAAAAGACCGAAAGAATATTTTTCTTGGAGCAGTGTTTTGTAAAGTTTACTTTATATCTCTAATATAAGATATTTTTCTCTTGTGAAAAAAAAATACTCGAATAGAGTACATATAAATACAACAATCATAGTCTCAAGATAAACAACTACCTTGCTCCAACATTTGAGGAAATATCTCAACCTCACTCCAAACTAGGAAGCTAACTAGTTGGAGAGAATCTCTCAAACCAATTAGGCTTCAACAACCTCCTAAAATCTAGGAACATAATCCTTCTCATAGAAACTAGAATTCTATCTAATAATAACCAATAAAATCAATAATTAAATATGATCACACCAAAAACAAGTGAGAGTTACATATCCCAAGAAAAAATACTCACATGGAAAACAATATTACTCTCAACTTTTATATACCAAAACTTTCAAAATAAAAAAGTTTTTTCAAATTTTTACATTTTAAAGATACTCAAATCACAAACAATATCATTTACCATCTCATTTTACCACCCTATCATATTATTTCATTATTCCCTAAACTTTATACTTTATGCCCTAACCTTTATACTTCATAAAAGTTAATTCTATAGTTTATATTTAAGCATAAACTTTATACTTTATAAACCTCTCTTATTAGTCTATGTCGAAGGCGTAGAGGGACTATAGCGATCGATAATTCGTTGACTTTATATTAGTTTTTCGTTTGACTACAAATTTTTGCATACTTTCTATTGTTCGAACTATAGAAGTAAAAACATTATTTTTTATATAATAAAAAAACCCATATATGTCATGATCTCGTTGGATAATAGATTTGAGGTCTTATTTCCAGCTTCACTATTCCCAATGAATTATATGTTTCCATATCCAAATTTTTTATCATCTATGTTATTTTTGAATTTGTATTATTCATACTGAAATGTTTAGATATCCAAAGTTTATAGTGACCGATAATTCATTGACTTTATATTAGTTTTTCGTTTGACTACAAAGTTTTGCATAATTTCTATTGTTCGAACTACAAAACTAAAAACATTATTTTTTATATAATAAAAAAACCCATATATGTCATGATCTCGTTGGATAATAGATTTGAGGTCTTATTGCCAGCTTCGCTATTCCCAATGATTTATATGCTTGGCATATCCAAAGTTTTTATCATCTATGGTGTTTTTGAATTTGTACTATTCATATTGAAATGTTTGGATATCTAAAATTTTGAGCATGGATAGTCAGTTTTCATATTACTTTTTCCTCTAAGTAATTTGTTTTTAGCATAGTCTCCAGTGTTCGAACTATTTTTATTATTGTTATTATTTTTTATTTTTTATTACTATTATTATGTTTGATTTTTCTTTATTGTTTGTACTTCGAGAGGATTTTTCATTATTACGTATGTAAACAAGCCTGCCACACTGCATTCTTTCTTAAATGTTTGCACAACACGACACCCTTCGATGGTTATGACAGCCTTAAGTATTTACCTAATAGGCCTCGCAGCCTTAAATGTTTACTCTACAGGCGTGTTACAATACAGTTTCCCCCGATTTTTTGATACAGTGTTGTCTGTAGTGAATTTGGGCAATATTGTTCTTCACCGGCATTACTGTTTCATTGTTTGATGCTTGTTCATCGATTTGTTCGATGTTTCTTGTTGTTGTTTGATTCAACTTTGCAAAGTTGAGGTCCTGCAGCTGCAGTTGGACCTTTCCGTGGTTGTTCACTGGTTTGTTGTTCTTCAACTTTGCAAGCAGTTGGACCTGTTGTTGCAGTTTGAAGGTTTTGGAGTTGCGCTTCTGTTGTCCCTCGTTGACGGGTAAGTTTTTGTGCCATGGTTTTGTTGCTATTCCTTGTTTGTTGCTTGCTATTTGCATCTTGCAAGAAAGAATTTTCAATACTAGGAGTCCCTGGATCGAAATCCTATTGCAAAACATCTTTCTCTGTGGCTGCTACAACCAGAATAGTTTCCTTGTTCTTGAACGTCAATGTTCTATACAAAACCATCCTTTTTCGCAACCATAGTGACATATAAAAAAGAAAACTCCTCATTTTTCCTGCTCCTGCAAACCATACATTTGGTGCATTTTTCCCAATGGTCTCCTCATATTTTATGTTCTTGGAAACCATATGTTTCGTGCATTTTTCCCAGTCTGTTCCCTTCCAAATGTATTGTTCCTCTTTGAATGTCGATGTTGGACACAGAACCCAGATCTGTCCTAGCTACAATGAAATATAAAAAAGAAAACTGGATGTTCTCCTCTTATTTTCTGTTCCTGGAAACCATGTGTTTGGTGCATATTTTTCAGGTTGTTCCCTTCCAATCACATATGCCAACTTCCACATCCTAGATATCATGCCATAGCCATTTCCAAAATAGAAATGCAAAGGGGTTTAGAAAACAAATTTGGAGTTGTCACAGGTGGCAAGCATCTATCAGGGTCTTGTAACAAGGCATGCTTTTATTCTCTGAATCAAAAACTTTGTCCACATGTTTCCTTTGTGTTGTCCTTTGTGTCTAGAAAAACATCTTCTGCCACTGAAAATCTTGTAGGATGCATGCCAGGAATAGGTTCAAAAATGATATACCTTGAATACTCGGTCTTTGTGCTCAACAATTTTATAGTGTTATTTATTTGCGTTGTCTCTTCTGTTTGGTTCACTGTTCACTATAAGTTTGTTTTCTTGTCATATTCTATGGCAACTAGGGGGATTGAATTTTACAAGAAGAAGGTTGAAGGATACATAGTGGAATTGGTATGCAGTTCTTCACTTATAGTTTTCTATTTGTCTTTTTTATGTTTTTCGATTTTTTTTTCTCTGTTTGCATATAAACTGAATATAACTAAGAAACATCTTGAAAATCATAGTTTAAGAGATGAAACAAATAATATATGTTGAGTCCTATGAAATAGATATAGACTCCATTATAGACGACAACATCAACCAGGTATTGCATAGAAATAGGCTTTTTAGATTGGATGCATTCTCGTATACTGTAGGAGATTTCCTTTTCGATGCATTTCAGGTTCTATTGCATTTTCGTTATTCCTCGACCGACCTACGCAATGGATTAATATATTATTTCTTGGGTTGTTTAAAAAATGGTGACACTGAGGCATTGGAGTCGTATGAATACGAATTGGCATTTGATTTTCTTTTGCAGTTGCATAGAATACATGATGTCACTATGTATTTTTCAAAGATGTGGTTGTATGCATCTGCAATTCTGCCTGCACATGAGAGGGGAATTTGGGGGGATACATTTTGTATACGGTGGCTGTCCAAGTGGATCAATATATCAATTGGAATATGGTCATTGACAAGAAAAAAAATATATCTACTATTCAACAAAACTGCATCTAGTGATCCATATTGCATCGTGTTCCATGATACCAATCATGTCAATGTTCATTATGAACCACTACTGTATAGAAAATTATCCGTATGAAATCTTGGAGGACCTCATATTTACTTGTCCCTCATTTTCAAAGACTTTGAATCACAATGGAAATGAATTATGCATCGTATACACTGCCATGTATTGCAGGTAGAGACAATTGTTGCATCTAGTTGTGGAGATAGTCTGTTTAATGCAATTTTCTATTTGGTAGAAACAGAGTTGGATGTGCAGTCATTGTGTCTTTACACTGTAAAATAATTTTGCAATGCAATTATAGGCGGCAGCCAACAGTCTTTTAGTTGCTTGCATCAACACCTTTTGCCATATCTCCTAGAAAATATGCTGACAATTGGAAGTTGGAAATAATACCTTGTAAACATGGCATTGCCATATGAAAAAGGAAATGTGGAGGCTGTAAGATTATATTTGCAATGGATATCTATCATATTCAGAGTAAATATCCAGGTCTGGTCAGCCCTGCCAGATGGCATTGTCCATTCCCGGTGTATTGATTCAAACTACGATTGAACAATTGACATCATCTCGTTGAAAATAAATATGCTACATATCCATTATCAACCTTTGATGGGAAATACCACTAGTTCAGGGTCCACTATCCATGCCACCCAAACCGCATTGAATCTGCATACCCGTAGCATGCTATTTAATAAGAATGAATCTCGTACCAGTTGTGATGAGGCCATACAGAGCTTAAAAAAAAAACATAGACTAACTTATCACAACTTGAAAAAGGTCATACGTGAGAGAAAAAATACATTGGTGGTATAGGAAATACTACCAGTTCAGGGTCCAATGTCAATGCCAGCCAAACCACATCGAATCTACATAAGCGTCCCATGCTATTTAATAAAAATGAAACTCATCCCAGTTTCCATGAGTTCATCCTTACCTTGAACAAAAAACGTAGACTAACTTATCACAAATTGAAAAAGGTGATATGTGAGAGAAAAAAATACATTACTACGCTTCCTTCTAGACAAAAACTAACATATCACAACCTAAAAAAAATTGTTCGTGCACAACACAATCACATTTTCGCTTTTTCTCCTGAGAAAAAACATCATATGTAGAATGAAAAAGAAAATAACAGTTTTCATCATCGAGACAGTGAGGATAAAATGCTCATAAGAAATGTCGCTTCCACATCCAACATGGTTTCTCAACAAGTGGAACTAGTTTCCAGTCGCAAGCATAAGTTAACCTACCACATCTTGAAAAAATAGATACATGAGAGAAACAGGTACGATGACATACCCCACAATGGTCATGGCAGTGACTGAGAGGAAAAAATCACATTTCGTGGGCTAGAACCAACACCATGCACTACTACCAATGAAAAACAACAAACACTTTCTACGCATACTTCCCTATGGAAGAAATATGCAAAACAGACCTATATGAAACAAATCAAAGACACTCCTTCCATTGCATGTGCAATTTGCGATCAATTGAATTTCGCAAAAAACACTAAGTCTTTCATGCTTGATTTGGAAGCAGAATACCTCCACTTGACACTAAATGGTAAAACATTTTCCAGTGGAAAAATTTGTCTTCCATGCAAATAGTCGCTTGAAAATGGAAAATTTCCACAGTTTGCAACGCTTGACCAAATAAGATGTAATACACCACTACCATATGTAAGTGCACTTACAAAACTTGAAGAGAGACTTGTGTCTCTACGAATTGAATTTGCACAAATCAGACCCTGTTGCTATAAACGACCCCAAATGGGCTTAACAAGATCAATTATTAATGTGCCTATCCAACTAGATGTTGTGCAAAAATCCTTGCCACAATTCATTAGTGATACAATGACAATTGTTGTGGCTCTCAAAAGATGCTTTCAATACAAGAATGCATATCAGATAGGTAAAGTGCGTGTGCATGTTGTCATGAAAGCATTAAAAGAATTGTGTTACAGGTCCCTGTACAAAGAACAAAACATTTGTATAAATGAGAACTGGAACAATGTTCTTGGAGAAGGGGATGACAACTCTGCACAGACTCTCGAAACTTCTAGTGAATTTGATATAAGCGATGAATCAGAGAATGAAACACTTGCTGAAACATTGGTACATGGATTCACTAATTCACAGCGCATTCGTGACTTGCAAGACAAGATTGTTGAAATTGCACCTGCTGAGGGGAAACATCAACTTGGAATATTCAAGGACAAATTTGTTGAGGAAATGAACTTCCCAACACGGTTCTATGGATATCCATGTCCCAGTGACATTATAGAACGATTTAGTTACCATAAAATAATTTGATGGGAGATGCTACATTCAAGCGGTGACTTCTCCTGTCACATAACAATTTTTTTTTTCAAAACAATGCTCATAATAATAGAGCAAGTGTTGTCTTGCATGTGGGTGTGAATAAGAAAAGGCCAACTACAAGGAAGAAATTTGTTGGCCAAAGATATCAAGTACAAAGCATACCTAGAAAAAATCCTGAAATCTAATATTGGATACATAGATTTCAAAAACATTCGCATCTCTCCTAACTATTTGCAACAAAACACGAAAACTATTTTTGCAATGATCCGAAAATTGGGACCACCAACATTTTTGATCACATTTACAAGTGCAGAGCATCGCTGGGATCTGTTGGTGGTTGCGATATCTAACTTTCATAGGAACAAGAAATGTAAAAAACAAACTGATACACTGGAAAATGATGACATTGACTGCCTCATAAGAAAAGACCCAGTGACATGTACTCGCTGCTATAAACATATAATAAATGCTTTGAGACAATTGATATGCCATGATGAAATGTTTTTCAAAAAAATATCAAACTACTTTTTTGTGACTAAATTCGAGAATAGGGGGAGTGGGCATGAACACACACTATTGTGGATAGATGGTGGACCGATCTATGGAACTGACAACAACTCACAGATCAAGAATTTTGTGGAAAAATACATAACATGAAACACATATCATTTGGATCCAAAACTTTCCAAAGTTCATAGACATTATCATACAAAAAGTTGTAAAAAACGAAAAAACTCACATTGCAGATACAACTTCCGCGTGCCGCCAATGAGAACAACAAGAATCATAGAGCCACTTAGTTTAGAGGAAAATGTTTTCATTGAGAAATCTAAATCCTTGTTTGCATTTCTAGAACAACGAAACTTTGATGAGTTAATGAGATTCGACGAGTTCTTGACAGAGCTAAATCTAATAGAAGATGAGTACATCCAAGCCATACAATGTACGCTTAAACAACCAAAAGTTTTCCTTAAACGAAAACTTTCCCATATTTGGAACAATAGTTTCTCCAAGGACATGCCAATTATGTGGAATGAAAATACAGATGTGCAGTATATCCTCAATGCATATGTTGCAACATCGTACTATACCTCATATATGGAAAAGGTTGACAAATCTATGACAAGTGCATTCAGAAGAATATGCAAAGAACATGAAAGAAGTCATATTGATGCTATCCAAATGATACGTACGCTTGGTAATACATTACTTAATCTTCAACAAATGTCTTCTCAACAAGCAGTCCACATTGCACTTTCCCTACCCCTCAATTGTAGTTCAAGAAAATGTGTCTTCATAAACACATCTCCACTTGAGAAATGCACATTTGTTCTTAAACCACCGTCTTTGCTAGAACAAGAACCTGACAATTCAGAGGGCATGCTATGTCTCTCTATTATTGATTATTATCTCCAGCGTCCATCTCTTATTAAGCATATCTGCTTAGAAAAATTCATATCGCATTACAAAAAAAACGGTGCACCCATATCAAAAAGAAAAAATCCCTCTGTGATATGGTTTGTCAAATACAACAAACATACTAACTATGAAAACTATTGTAGAGAAAAACTATTGTTATACGTTCCATTCGATGAAAATGAAAACACATTAAAACATAACTTCCCTACATGGGAAGTTGCGTATGTTGCCTCTGAGACCATAGTGAAAACCAATGAATCTAGATTTACATACAATTTTAATCCAACATGGGGTGATATAGAAAGTGCAGTTAATGAACTAGAAAACCCTGACAATCTTGATGAGACATTCACAAATCGTAAAACAACTAGAACTCCCTACGAGTCCTATGACTTGCAAGAAAATTTGCCTTGTCCTCGAGCAGGCGACTTTGAAAAATGTATCAATCTTGGTTTTCAAGTCACAAAACATCCTTTCCTTATTGAAAATAATGAATACCAAAGAATCAGACGTATGTTGAATCGATAACAACAAACAATTCTAAAGGACATTGTGCTTAAAAAACGCTTGAACATGCACACTCTTGTGCACTTGTTCCTTACAAGCGGAGCGGGAACATGAAAGACATTCACAGCGGAAGCACTATTCCAAATGCTTATACAAATCTATGATTCAAACAATTCCTATGATCCTATGAAACCAAAGGGCCTGATAGTTTCATACACAGGAAACACTACATATAATGTAGGTGGAACAACAGTCCACTCTACATTTTTTATGCCTTTTAACAAGTCACAATTTCTTCCACTCAACAAGGAAATGTTAGATACCTTGTCTAAGATTTATGATGAACTACAACTTGTCTTCATAGATGAGGAATCTTTTATTGGAAGTCGCTTCTTTTATTCCATTCGCAACTGACTAAGAAACATAAAACATGTGCACATGAAATACTTTGGAAACATTGACATGATATTATGTGGGGATCTTTACTAGGCACAACCCATCCAAGATTCTTTGATATTTGAACAACCTACGGTCAACATGAAAATAGTGATGCATGACTTATGGAAAGACAATATTAAATGCTTTGAATTACATACTACAATGCGCCAGAGAGATGAAACATTTATTGCAATTCTGAATAGAATGCAGACAAACAACCAAACACATGATGACTTAACATATATCAATTCGAGGTGCATACGACCTGCAACAACAGACACAACCTTCCCTTGTCTATTTTACACGAATAGGAATGTTGCAATACATAACAGGTACATGCTATCTCTCATGCTTGGCGATGATATCATCATCAATTTAATTGACCTTGAAGAAGACAACCATGGAAATGTGCCACATCATGAACATACAACCACTTTGCCTTTGCAACTTGTCCTGAAATTAGACATGCTGGTTGAAATATATTCCTGCAACTATGATTCATAGGATGGCTTGGTCAATGGTGCAGATGGAATACTCAAAGGCTATACCAAAACAAAAAAAGTTGATTTCCTCTGGATTAAGTTCCATGAACCGCATATAGGCCACCGACAAGCAAACAAGTTGGGTTATATATATAATTCAAACACTGCAAGCGATTGGACACCTATCTTGTGAATATCAAAACTAGTATTGACATTGGAAAAGACATGTCGACTGAAGATTCAAAAACAGTTTCCAATTAAACTTCCATGTGCACGTACAGTCCACAGATCACAGGGACTAACACTTGATAGTGTTGCATTTGACCCTGTTGGAATTTGAATACATGGACTTGTATACACAACAATGTCCCGTGTCTGAATTATAGACTCCTTGTATTTACTAAGTCCTCTTACAAAATATAAATTCAAAGTCAAACACAAATTTGGTATTGATATGTAACGCCTCAGGACTACCGCAAAGTGGCATCTGCAGTATGATTACCAATTCATACAAACAAACTCATTTGCATCAATTCTCTCACTTAACACACATAGCCTACATGCACACATGGATGATATAATCAATGACTATGACACAATGCAATTCAATATTTTGTTCTTACAGGAAACATACATGACATTATGCATACAAAACAAGAAATTTCCAAATCACAATTGCATATCGAGTTACATTACACATGGGATGATGATATTGGTGAAAAAACATGTAACAATTTTGGAGCATATAAATTTCGAAGAAAACAATGTTGAGATGGTGCTTGCAAAAGTATTTCTCCATGAATTAGAAATTGCAATACTGAATCTCTATGCTACTCTGCATGCAACATTCTCCAACATAATAAATGTTCTTTCCAATGCATTAGACCATTTTCATCTGAATGAAAACATTGTCATTGCAGGAGACTTCAATATTGACATGCTACAAAATAATGCCAGAACAAAAGAATTGGAAAACTACATGTGCAAATACAGTCTCCGCTTTCTTTTGAACAACATAAATCGTGTACAAAATACACTTTTTGACCATGTATGGTCGAATGTGCCCATTTCTTAATACAACGTCTTTATCTTAGACACACATTGGTCTAATCATGATACAATTGGTATTGCACTTGAATTATGAGATATACATCAAACATATTGCAAAATCACATTTCTATGTTTCAAAGCATATCTGTCTAGCTTGTTGCAGAAAACCAAGTTATCAAACTTCTTAGTTTTCCCTGGTTTGTACACATACTGGTCTGATCATGATACAATTGGTATTGCACTTGAATTATGAAATATACATCAAATATATTGAAAAATCATATTTCTACATTTCAAAGCATATCTGTCTATCTTGTTGCAGAAAACCAAGCTATCCAACTTCTTCTTTTTCCCTGCTTTGTAAATGATTTTGGACACAAATTTTTATATATACACAATGGATGAACAACAAAAAAAAATGGTACATTATTCTAACACTGTCTGTTACTCTATTCATTTTATTCTATTTTATTTACTCTATGTACATATTCCTTACTTTTTCTTTACATGTCAACTTATGTTCATGTCCATTTTGTTTTGTACATTTTTTCATAGAAACAAATAGGAAAGTTGGACAAGGAAAACAACTCTTAACCAAAAATGTAGAAGAATCCATGCAAAGGTGCATACTTCTACCCGTATTCCATATCCAATTGTTTTTCATTTACTCTGTCTATATTTGTTGCATTGGTTTGCAGTTTTTTTTTTTTTCCTTGGATACTCCATATCTTCTTGTATATTAACTTATCTTCATGTCAATTGTATTTTTTGTGCTGCTGTCTTGAAATAAATAAATTTGTACTCCATCTTTTTTTTCATGTGTGTTGAAAAGTCAACAAGAAACATGTGTCTAATTTATTTTTCCCTTAAATAAATTAGACAATAAATATTAATCTATTATTTCATTCATAACTGAGTGAGTTGGATTTGTAACAGAACTATAAGTGTAGTTAAGTGAGTTAAGATCAGTTGTACTAGTTGTAACTAAACATGCACTAGTAAGAGTTCAGTTAATCAGTGAACTCACATGCAACTGAAGATTCACCACGGTTAACTACATGCATGTCAAATCCAGTGGAGACCCAGTTGAGATAACAGGTGAAAGGGACAGTTTGGCTACCAGTTGTGATTTGATCACACATGCAGTGGATATGCTTATGAGCATGTGCAAACTAGGCAATTTGTTAATGATCATTGTGAGAATTCGAATTGCAGAGATTGTGCAGAAGAGGCAAGTTGTTTGGACACAGAAATTGGCACATGTATTTGTTGATTTGTGCATGACAGTGTGAGAAGATTGTATTGTACTGAGATATCTTGGATTAGAGTTTTGTATGAGATTGTTTCATGATTCATGATAGACATAATATATGATAGTGGGGTTTTTAGCTTTACGCTTTCCTGGTAAAACTTCTGTGTTATGTGTTATTGATATTTTAGTTTGTGATTGTGGTTGTGATCGTGGTTTAATTTTCCGCAAGAATAATAGTAGAAG
Source organism: Picea engelmannii (assembly GCA_009831015.1). Classification (NCBI taxonomy): domain Eukaryota; kingdom Viridiplantae; phylum Streptophyta; class Pinopsida; order Pinales; family Pinaceae; genus Picea; species Picea engelmannii. Next base: position 366,144 of record ML778223.1, read on the forward strand.
CGATTATGTATTTAATAGTGGCGTAATTGTTAGATTAGGAGAATTGCAAGAAATACATTGAGTGTATCAAAATTTCTACATGGTATCAAAGCCACGGAGGCCACGGAGCCACGGAAGTGAGGTGCGAACATTATTTCATTCTTGCAGGTCCCGTCTCTAGCAGGGTGTGAACCCTAGTACTGAAAACTACCATCATTTTCAGGAACAATAATTCTCGCACCCTAGACAAAGGCAAGGTGTGAACTTCATTGGCATTCTCATAGGCTACAGTGAGGTAGGGTGCGAACTTCCCTCACCCTACAGTGAAGCAGGGTGCGAACTTCCCTCACCCTACAGTGAAGCAGGGTCCAAACTTCCCAGGCAAGTTCGCAGGCTACACACAGGTAGGGTGCGAACTTCCCTCACCCTACAGTGAAGTAGGGTGCGAACTTCCTAGGCAAGTTCGCAAGCTACACACAGGCAGGGTGCGAACTTCCCTCAGGCTACTCTCAGGTGGGGTGCAAACCTCCCAGGGAAGAGGGATTGCAAGAGTTGAGTTTTGGGTTGGATAACATTTGAATTTGTAAGATTTTCTTGGTGCGACACTTGATTCAAGATCGAAAATTTCTTTCAATGGCTTGAGGTTGGAGTATGCACTCAAGGGAAGCTCTAACTACATTTCTTGGAAGGACATAATGGAAGCAGTGCTCGAAGACAATGGATTGAAGGTTTACATTGACAATGATGTTCCTAAGACGAATGCGACAGACACTGCAAATATTGATGCATGGAAAAAGAAAGTGGTGAAGGCAAGGAGGATTCTATTGGAGGGAGTACGAGACCACATTGTCTCAAGTCTCCATGGGAAAACCACACCAGATGCAATGTGGAAGGTTTTGATAGATATGTTCCAAAACAGTAGCGACCATAGGAAATCGACGCTCAAAGATAAACTCAGGAAGATCAAGATGGAGAAAGGCGACACCATTCCAAAATATCTCACGAAGTTTGTCCAATGTCGGGATGATCTTGGAAGTGTGGGAATAACAGTCGCTGCTGATGATTTGGTGAGCTTGGTGCTCCTAGGGATTCCCAAGAGTTGGCATAGTTATCAAGACTCTGTCAATGGAAGGGAAAAATTGTCAGATTGGGAACTACTATGGTCGGATCTAGTGCAAGAGGAGTTCAGGAGGAACACCAGAGATGGATCTTCATCAAAGCATGATGATGAAGAGCATTGTGCTTTGACTGCCAAGGCAAGGAAAGGAAAAGGTAAGAAATTCCATCCAAAATCCAAGTCTAAAGTCAAGAAGCTGGATTTGTCCAAAGTGAAGTGTTTTCACTGTCATGAACATGGGCATCTCGCTACTAACTGTCCACAGAAGAAGAAGAACAAGACGGTTGCTAGAGTTACAACTGGTGAGGCTCTTGTCTCACAATTTTAACTTGACTTCGCTTTGATCGCATGCATGGATTCAAGTGCATCGGGATCAGTGTGGTATTTGGATAGTGGCGCTTCATTCCACATGACGGGAGATAAAGATTCTTTCATTGACTTGGAGGAGAAAGATATCAGAATGCATATAGAGATGGGCGATAATGGACGATACAGTGCGACTGGTATTGGTACCATTACCTTTCAGAGGGAGTCAGGTAAACCATTTCAATTGAAAAATGTTATGCATGTTCCAGGTCTGAAGAAAAACTTGGTCTCAGTTGCAATGTTGGAGGACAGAGGCTATGATGTTGTTTTTAGCAGTGGTAAAGCCTACCTGCGACATAAAGCAAGAGGTCAAGTCAAGAATATAGGGATTCAAGTTAAGAATRTCTACATGCTGGAGGTAGATGGCTGCAATGCCATGATAGGCAAGGAAGAAAAAGTGGTGAGCCGGGATGAGGGAGAATTATGGCACAGGAGATTGGGCCATCTTCATCATGGAGTCTTGAAGATCATGCAACAAATATCTACTGGACTTCCAAGGGGAACACTTTCTCAGTTAGATCAGTGCAAGGGGTGCACCCTGGGGAAGTATGTAAAGTCCACCTTTCATGAAAAGGAGAACCGTGCTTCGGTAATCCTAGAGAGAATTCACACAGACATGTGTGGGCCATTCTCGGTTGCTTCAACAACAAAACACAGGTATTATGTTATTTTTGTTGATGAATTTTCTCGTAAATGTTGGATATTCTTCATGCAGAAGAAGGATCAAACATTCTCAAAGTTCTGTGAGTTTAAAGCATTG
>ML778223.1:370492-420715 GCA_009831015.1 Picea engelmannii
CCTATGTTTCATGACAGATCTAAGCATATAGATATCCGGTATCATCATCTCAGAGATTGTGTGCAGCGGAAGATCATGTTGCTTCAATACATTCCTACGGAAGATCAGGATGCAGACATTCTGACAAAGGCGCTCACCAGGAGAAAATTCGAATATCATAGAGACAGGATGGGGGTGAAGGATAATCCCTTTCTTGTTGAGAGGGAGTGTTGAAAAGTCAACAAGAAACATGTGTATAATTTATTTTTCCCTTAAATAAATTAGACAATAAATATTAATCTATTATTTCATTCATAACTGAGTGAGTTGGATTTGTAACAGAACTATAAGTGTAGTTAAGTGAGTTAAGATCGGTTGTACTAGTTGTAACTAAACATGCACTAGTGAGAGTTCAGTTAATCAATGAACTCACTTGCAATTAAAGATTAACCACGATTAACTACATGCATGTCAGATCCAGTGGAGACCTAGTTGAGATAACAGGTGAAAGGGACAGTTTGGTTATCATTTGTGATTTGATCACACATGCAGTGGATATGCTTATGAGCATGTGCAAACTAGGCAATTTGTTAATGATCATTGTGAGAATTCGAATTGCAGAGATTGTGGAGAGGAGGCAAGCTGTCTGGACACGAAAATTGGCACATGTATTTGTTTATTTGTGCATGACAGTGTGAGACGATTGTATTATACTGAGAGCTCTTGGATTTGAGTTTTGTATGAGATTGTTTCATGATTCATGATATACATAATATATGATAGTGGGGTTTTTAGCTTTACGCTTTCCCGGTAAAACTTATGTGTTATGTGTTATTGATATTTCACTTTGTGATTGTGGTTGTGATCGTGGTTTAATTTTCCACAAGAATAATAGTAGAAGTGATTCTGTATTTAATAGTGGCGTAATTGTTAGATCAGGAGAATCACAAGAAATACATTAAGTGTATCGAAATTTCTACAATGTGTTCCTATGTAGCAGCTTTCTTTCATGTCCATTGTATTCTCTGTATTTCTACATTGAAACAAGAACACAATAATTGAGCACAAGGATGGAGCCTTGTGTGCCACATCTGAAAACATTGGAGTACAATGTGCCACAACAAATACAATGCGTATGCGTGAGAATAAGAGGTATGGTTACAAAAAACTCTGATCTGCATACATTGTCCAATTTGTCCAGCTATATTCCATGGCTAAGAATGTTTTTCCCATAGTTGATGTGTTTCTCTCGCTTGATAATTATCACACTAAGCGCTGTTATGAGAAACACACAGTTCTTTGCTCCCTTTCTTTTTCCTCTTCTATACTTATCCATTCTCCCTTTTCTTCTTCCCCTCTATTATCTATTTTTGGTTCTATACTTAGTCCCATGTCTATGCTCAGGGGTTCTCGGTATGGCAGAGTGAGAAATTCTATGTCCCTCTATATCTTTACATCACGATTCCGACCGACCGTCATTCGTTTTCATACTTGGCCAATTTTATGGCTGCAGGTTCCTGCGTAGATGCCATCGAACTCTCATGCCCCTTTTTCGCGGTATACATATTGCACCCAAAACTTCGGTGATCTACAATTCGACCCCAGACTCGAACCCCTAGGCCTCACTCTACCTGCGATGACTACGTCTGAATGCTTCAATATAAATGTGCCAAGTCATATATTTTTTATATTGCTTGTTGAGATAGATATAAACAACATCTCTTTTATCTTGAACCAGGGTCTGTTGAGCTCCAACTATGCTCCATGGATGAAAATATTTTTCCCATAGTTGATGTGTTTCTATAGCTTGATAATTATCAGAGTAAGTGTTCTTGTGTGACACATACAACTCTTCGATCCCTTCATTTTTCCTATTCTGTACTTACCCGTTCTTCCCTTTTCTTCTTTCCCTGTATTATATGTTTCTGGTTCTATGCTTAGTCGCATATTTATGCTCACAGGTTCCCAAGGTGGTGGAGTGAGAAATTCTACATCCGTCTATATCTTCATATCATGCATCCGACTGACTTTCATTTGTTTCCATACTTAGCCAATTTTATGGCTGCGGGTTCCCACGTAGGCACTATGGAACTCCCATGCCCCGTGTTTGGGTATACATCTTGCACCCAAAACACTGGTTATCTACAATTCGACCCCAGACTCCTCGAACTCGCAAGCCTTAGTCTGCCTATGATAACTCCATATAACTACCCCTCCTTTCCATACTTAAGACCAAGTGTTGTTCTGTGACGCATAAAGTTCTTTACTCCCTTTGTTTTTCTCTTCTATACTTGCCATTTTTTCCCTTTTCTTCTTCTCCTCTATTATCTTTTTTTACTTCTATACATAGTCGCATGTCCATGCTCACGGGTTCCCGGGGTTGTAGACTCAGAAATTCTATATCCATCTATATCTTCACATCACGAGTCTGACCAACTGTTGTCCGTTTCCATACTTAGACAATTTTATTCCCTCCAATTCCCAGCTAGGCCCTATGGAACTCTCATGCCCTGAACTCTCATGCCTCATAGTCGATGTGTTTCTATCACTTAATAATTATCAGACAAAGTGTTCTTGTGTCAAGCATAAAGTTCTTTTCTCCCTTTCTTTTTTCCTCTTTTATACTTAGTCACATTTCTATTCTCGTGGGTTCTCGGGTGGCGGACTCACAAATTCTATATCCATCTATATCTTGACATCACAAGTCCGACCGACCGCTTTCGTTTCCTTCCTTAGCCAATTTTATGGCCGTGGGTTCCCGGATAGGCGTTATCAAACTCTCATGACCCGTGTTCGAAGTATACATCTTGCACCCAAAACATGGGTGATCTACAATTCGACCACGGACTACTCAAATTTGCAAGCCTGGATCTACCGATGATGACTCCGTCTGATCACCCCACCTTTCCATACTTAATCATTTCTTCAAAGTTTCACGAGTTCACGAACTCCCAAGCTCAAAAAAGTATCAAATCATTTTTCACTCCCCTCCATCCCCGCCATCTTCTCCCCTTCCCAATGCACATTAATTATTATTTTGCTAGTGATAACTCACACAATGTTCGAAAAGATTGGCATGAATAAGCGGAAATCTCAAGGAAATCTCCCATTGAAATGCATTAATGGAAGAATATTATGGAATCAGATTAGTTTCTTTCTGTCAATCTTGAATTCACAAAAAAATGTTGGTTATTTTAGATTTTTTAAGGCATCATCATACCAAGAATGCAATATTGTGTTGGCCCACTGTCATCTACAAATGTGTTGACATGATGCCCCTCTTTAGTATTATGCATATATTACAGGTTCACATATTTGAGAGTATGCTTGCATATGAAAATGTTGCTCCACCCTTCCAATTTGAACATAGTTTGCATTTGGGCCACAAATGATACTAATAAAATAAAATAATATGAAAATTGTTTAAGTAAATATAAACAATTATCTTCTAACTTGAACCTGATTTTGTCGAGATCCAGGTATATTACATAGATGACAATGTTTTTCCCGCCTTTCCATACTTTATCGATTTCCATGCCATCTTCGTACACTTTCCCAATGAAAATTGATTACACTTTTATTATCTTTGAAAATATTTGCATTGATGAGTGCAAAGATGGACGACATACATAGTTTGCATTTGGGCCACAAATAATACTAATAAAATAAAATAATATGAAAATTGTTTAAGTAAATATAAACAAATTATCTTCTAACTTGGACTTGATTTTGTCGAGATCTAGGTATATTACATAGCTGACAATGTTTTTCCCGCCTTTCCATACTTTCTCGATTTCCCTTCCATCTTCGTACACTTTCCCAATGCAAATTGATTATGCTTTTATTATCTTTGAAAATATTTGCATTGATGAGCGCAAAGATGGACGACATCTCCCATTAAAATGCATTAAACAAATATTTATGGGAGATTATATTACCACCCTCCAATGTTCATTATAAATACTATCACACAATTACTGCCACATGTAGCAATATAAACAAATCTTTATCAAAACATTATCTTTTCTCACAGGCACCTCACGTGCACCCCAATCGCCTGAAGTAAGACATATTTGGATCCATCAACTAAACCTCCCTATTATCAAAATGGAAGAGGTCAATATTATGACATCTGATTTTGTTTTTGTGTGTGTGGATCTTCAGCTCGGAAAACGTGTTATTTACTTTAACTTTTTGAAGGAATTGTACCCCACCTTTCCATACTTAGTCGATTGTTCATCTCCTGTTCTCACAGATTCGCGGGTTCCCGGGCTTCCTAGTACACAAAAGTTTTGAAGCATTTTTTTGCTGTTGTCCATCCCCGACACCTTCGCGTGCTTCCCAATTCACATTAATTATTCCTTTATTAGTCAGAACTCACTAGACACATCGAAAATATTGGCATTAAAAGGCGAAAAGGTCGAGGACATCTCCCATTAAAACACATTGCTATGAGGAGCAAAGGAACGTTCTCATCACTTATGGCTGCAACTCGACACCATTTATGTGGAGATACCTTGAATATTTTCGGGTGCGAGGACCAGATTTTTCAGTGGTCCATAGCTTATGCCTACTACTCATCCCCTTCTGCCCAGAATAAAGTTATCTCGACATCTATAATTGCAACAATAGATTGTGTCACCAAATTTTTTTACTTTAAGAAGTTGGTCACATGCTACGTTGAGAACTATATTCTGAACCAACGGGTTATCCAGATGGGCAACCATTCCCAAGTCTCCATATCGCCTCAAGTATTTCGAAAGATGTTAACACTTCCCGACCCAACGCCTACTTTCAAGGGCGAGAATTGCAGGCAGTTCTTAAAGAATCATGGTAATGAATTGGACCTCTTTCCAAAGTTCTTGCAGAACCCAGTGGTCGCTCCTCGAGACATGGCCATATTACAGGTTAGTGTATTTAAAAACCTTTTACGACAAATTGCAGCCAACATCTCTCGGATGATTCTGTATATTTTATATTTTACAGTCAAGGAATAAGCCATCTTCCATTGCAGAAAGTTGATTTCCATTGAAATCTCTTTCCAATTATTGCAATACACAAGGAAGAAGAAATTATTTATGTCATCTTATTTAATTTTCGCGGTGGAGAATTGGTATCCATTCTCTAGACTATCTATGTGTAAGAAGTTGAACTATGAATTGACCTAGTAACATTCTCGTACCAAATATTATGGAGACATGACGTTTGCCAACATTTTTATAATTTCTTTAATGATTTTGTTTCATTTTTTAAAGCATTGCTATTTGGAAACTATTTTCCCGGGTTGTCTAGCCAGCTGACCAACTTCATGGATAAGAAGGGCACACTGGAATAAATGGAGAACTATAATGTTATAAGGATTTTAGGGTCTAAACAAAATCCTTCCTTCCTTCCATGTCACATGTCTGGTACGATGTTTTTTGCCGGAATAGAAAGGTAGTACGTCTACTGGTTTCATTTGTCCCATGAAAAAAGAAAAATTCAATTCATCTCTCTACCTTGGAAAGTCAGGTATTTTTTGGTTAGGAATCACTTCAATAGTTCTTTCACTTACAATATCCTGAATGAACTCATTTCCAGTACCAATGATTCACACAAGCATAAATGAAAAGGCCTGGGTGAAAAAAGTGCCTAATCCCTGACCGCCACACCCAAGACCACAACATATCGGAGAAGTAATCCAACGGCCTACCCAAGTAACAAATTCAGACATAGTTCTTCAGGCAGAGGAGGAGATAAGAACCCTCCCTCCAGAAAAATTGAAAGTTCTCAAAAACTTTCTGTGAGAAAAAAACGGAAAACAATAGTTCAAGAATAGGAGGTTTCGAGGGGAGAAATTGATATCCATGATCTCTCCCTCGAAGATATGGAACTAGAAATTGACATTGAAAAAATGTTCCCTGAAGACGACCAACTACAGAGAACTTATTCACACAATCCTGGGATGTAAATAATTGGCATAGATACATTGGACGAAGAAGAGTCTTTTACATTTCAGAGAGTTGTTTTTGACAGCGAATCCAAAAAAATGATTATTGAAAAGAGAGATGTAAAGAATAAGAAATGGAAATCTTGTTCAGATATCAACCTATGCAACATGCATCGTTCCCATATCTCCCAGATACACCGAGCAACTGGAGACGATCTAGACAACTCTATTAGTGGCCTTGAAACAGAAAACGTCATGTGAAACGAGCGAATCAAAGAATTGGAGGCAACTCTAATGCCTCTTCCACTATTTTCTACTCCTTTGGCAATGATCATGCCCACTGCACCTGCAACAAAGTTAAAAGGATCAACAAGCCTTTTCACATCGGCCCAAGGCTATGTGGAAAAGAATATAAACAGAAGAATGGAATTAATAACAAAATCTTGGGAGATGTCAAAGAATATGGTCTCTTTTGGAACAAGAGTGCATGATTTTCATGAGTATCTGCAACAAGATATCAAGAACGAGCAAGGTTTCTACCTCGATGCAGTTTTACCATTTAGTGTTTAATTTACTAGTATGATGGAATTCAGAAGAATACAGGAGGATCGCCCTTCCCTGGATCGAATAGACCAGCTAAACGCATGCTGGAAAGAAAAGTTAAAGAATCTGAATGGTATCGTTCAAGCATGTATCCAGTCCATATATAGAAGAGATAAACTATTCAAGAAGCTAACTGAGATAGATCTAGCTGCTAGCACCAATGAAGTCCAGGACCCAAAATTGATATTCAACTCATTGTTTTTAACCAAGCAAGCATTTGATGATCAAGTTCATATCTATAAAAGGCTGTCATTTGAAAATTTCTATGGCATTCTTGAATATGGTGAAGATGACGTGAAAAATTGGCTAGTCGGTTATGCGATTAAAAACCAAGATATTCAAGAATAATTGCACAACCTCCCTATTGATCTAAGGGACTTGGAAAGTGAATTCTTCAATATAAAAATCTGGCATGAAATCAATGTGGCGCCCATGAGGATCTACATCGAAGAATGGTTCAAAAAGGTTGTCGACCAAATTGCTAATGAAGGTCAAAGCCGAGGAAAGCCATAAAAGGACATCAATGGCCAAATGAAAAGGCATGGGACACCATCATAGTAAGTTGATACTGATCACATTCTTCTGTCTTCATCCACTTACTCTAACAAAGCTTTAACCAAGGACTGACAAATTTCTCTTTCTTCTTGCCAAGTCTTGTTGTTTTCCATCGCCGACTTTCTTCTTTATACAAGATTCATTCTTGTACGTATTTGCTTTGTGGTCTGCGGCAGTCCCAATCCCAGTCATTCTAGCAAACACATTTTTATTTCACAGAATATGTACTGAACTATATATTTTTTTACAAATTCCAAGACATCTATTTTTGGGAAATATTCTCAAATGTATTTTCTGACCCAGTTTATCTGAATATAAATATTTGAGGTTGTTCTATGGTGATCTTCAATGTTTGGTGTTGTTATTTGAAATTTTTATTTCTTCTTAAAATTAACTCATTTCCCTGTACATGTTCTTGTTCTATATTGTGCATATATTGCAGCTTCCTATATTTCAGAATATGCTTCCATATACAAAATGTTAAGTCATATATTTCTCTCTCTATTGCTTATGGGTATGAGAAAAAATTGTGAGCCCAAAACACCCTTCAAATTCGAACATGGTTTACATTTGGACCACAAATAATCTATTAAGATACATTAATATAAATACATTTTAAATAAATATAAACAAAATCCCTTTAAACTTGAACCTGACTTTCTCGGGCTCCTGGATTTCCTGTGGGTTAACCGGTTAGCGGAATGTCATATCCTCATCTCCATCTATATCTTCACATCATGAGCCCGACCGACCACCATCCCTTTCAACACTTAGCCGATTATCTCACCACAGCGTCCCAACTTAGCGCTTTCGAATTCTTATGCCCCGTGTTCCGTGATATACATCTTGCACCCAACAATTTCGTGATATACATTTTGCACCCAACAATTTTGTGATACACATTTTGCACCCAACACTTCCATCATTTACAATTCAACCCCAGACTACTGGAACTCAGAAGCTTCACTATACCCGGTTTCACAAAAATTTCAAAACATTTATCGCTCTCTTCAATCCTTGCCACATTCCCGCCATCCTTAATGCACATTCATTATGATTTTACTAGCGACAACTCAAAGCACAGGTTCGCTTATTGACATTAACAAGAAAAAAACGTATTCAACAGTGATTTACGGGAGCCCGACCGACCCCCGGGTTGGCGCTATTATTAATCTTGCACCCAAAAATTGTGTCATCTACAGTTCCACCATATACATCTTGCACCGAAAACTTCAATGATCTACAATTCATCCACAAATTCGAACATGGTTTACGTTTGGACCACAAATAATCTATTAAGATACATTAATATGAATACATTTTAAATAAATATAGATAAAAATCTCTTTAAACTTGAACCTCACTTTCTCCAGCTCCTGGATTGGTCGTGGGTTCCCAGGTTAGCTCATCTCCATCTATATCATCACATCATCAGCCCGACCGACCGCCATCCCTTTCAACACTTAGCCAATTATCTCACCGATGGGTCCTGACTTAACGTTATCGAATTCTTATGCCCCCTGTTCCGTGATATACATCTTGCACACAACACTTCTGTGATATACATTTTTCACCCAACACTTTCGTGATTTTCAATTCGACCCAGACTCCTAGAATTCGTTGCTCACAAAAGTTTCTAACCATTTATCACTCTCTTCAATCCCCGCAACATTCCCTCCCTTCCCAATGCACATTCATTATGCTTTTACTAGCGACAACTCAATACACAGGTTCGTTATTCAACCGTGATTTACGGTAGTCTGACCAACCGTCGTTGCTTTTCATACCTAGCCAATTCTATGACCGTCGATCCCCGAGTTGGCACAAATGAACTCTCATTTCCCGTGTTTCGTGGTATACATCTTGCACCCTAAACTTTCGTGATCTACAATTCCATACTTAGACAACTTTATGGCGACAACCTTCATTATACCTGGGTTCAAAAAAATTTCAACCATTTATCGCTCTCTTCAACTCCCACCGCATTCTCGTCCTTCCTAATGAACATTCATTATGCTTTTACTAGAAACAACTCAACACATAGGTTTTCTTATTGGAATTAATAAGCAAAAAACACATTCAACAACGATTTACGTGAGTCCGACCGACCCCTAGGTTGGCGCTGTTATAAATCTTGTATCCAAAACTTCCTTCATCTACAAGTTCGCAATATACATCTTGCACCCAAAAATTTCGTGGTCTACAATTCGTCCACAAATTGGAACATTGTTTACATTTGGACTACAAATAATCTATTAAGATACATTAATATAAATACAATTTAAATAAATATAGACAAAATCTCTTTAAACTTGAACCTGACTTTCTTGAACTCATGGATTAGTCCTATATCGTCACATCATGAGCCTGACCAACCGCAGTCCCTTTCAACACTTAGCCAATTATCTCATCGCGGGGTCGCGGCTTAGCGCTATCGAATTCTTATGCCCCCTGTTTCGTGATATACATGTTGTACACAAAACTTTCGTGATTACATTTTGCACCCAACACTTGTGTCATTTACAATTCGACCCCGATTCAAAAAAGTTTCAAACCATTTATCACTCGCTTCAATCCCTGCCCTTCCCAATGCACATTTGTTATGCTTTTACTAGTGACAACTCAGCACATGGGTTCTTTCATTGGCATTAATAAGCAGAAAAGGCATCCACGTTTCTTTTCATACCTAGCCAATTCTATGGTCGTCAGTTCCCGGGTTGGCGCAATCGAACTCTCATTCCCCGTGTTCCGTGATAGACATCTTGTACCCTAAAATTCCCTGATCTACAATTCCATACTTAGTCAACTTTATGGCCACAACCTTCACTATACCCGGGTTCACAAAACTTTCAAACCATTTATTGGTCTCCTCAACCCCCACCAGATTCTTGTCCTTCCCAATGCACATTCATTATGGTTTTACTAGCGACAACTCAATACACAAGTTTTCTTATTAGCATTAATAAGCAAGAAACACATTCAACCGCGATTTACGGGAGTCCGACCCACCATTGTTGCTTTTAATACCTAGCCAATTCTATGGCTGTCGATTGCTGGGTTGGCGTGACCGAACTTTCCTTCCCCCTTTTTCGTGATATACATCTTTCACCCAAAACTTCAGTGAGCTACAATTCCATAGTTAGCCAACTTTATAGTCGTTGATCCCCGGGTTGGCGCTATTATAAATCTTGCACCCAAAACTTCCGCCATCTACAATTTTGTGATGTACATCTTGCACCGAAAACCTCCATGCTCTACAATTCCTCCAGCTCGCAAGCTTCACTCTACCCAGCTTCACAAATATTTCAAAGAATTTATCACTGCCTTCCATCTCCGCTACCTTCGCACCCTTCCCAATGCACATGGATTATGCTTTTACTCGTGACAACTCAACAAACATGTTCGAAAAAGATTGGCACTGCTTTGCTTAGTGACAACTCACCACACAAGTTCGAAAGCATTGACAATGCACATTAATTATTAAATTAATATTCAATGTAATTTCAGTATACCTTTTAATATTTACAATTTTCTTTATCATTTCATTTCTAAAAAACAATTGAACGTAACTTTTTAATATTTTTTAAATATCTATTCTAATTACCGTTTATTTACCATACTATTAATTTCTGTTTTTTTAACAATATTACTCGACTCTCCCCATTTTCCAAAATTCACTTTATAAACTACTCGACAGAGACTACGCTACCACACAATACTTGTTATAAAATGTTAACACTTTTATAACTTAAATAAAATATCGTATTATTTTATTATGCCCTAAACTTTCTACATTATAATAGTTAATTCTATACTTTATATTTAAGCATAAACTTTATACTTTATAAACCCTTCTTATTTTAAAATGTTAACATTTTTATAATTTAAATGATTTTTTTTTTTTTTAAGTTAATATCATATTTTTTTATTCTTTTGAATTAAAATGGAGAGATTTTATATTAAAAATTCTGTCAGACAATTTACAATAAAAATAATACAAAATATACAGTTTTGATGAGCTTTCAGCATGGATTAATAAAAATTGTCTTAATAGGTTAAAAACTTACAAAATACCCTCAAAATTTTCATTATTAACATTAGCTAAATTCAAATTTCCGTTCAGCTCTGAACACCCAACTAAAGCTACTATCAATATTTAATAAACGAGTAAGATGGGAACCAACGTCGCTTATTTGTCCCCTTTTTGCACAATGGATGTACGGATTGAAGCTAGCTTTTGCATTCTTATACAAGACATTTTTTTTAACTACTTATTAAATTAATTTAAAAATTAATAATTTAATAATGCTATACATATTTGTTTATATTAAACCATATTAATATTAAAAAACTCAAAAATAATTGTATTTACTTAAATTTATTTATTTTTCTTCACCTTTAAGATAAAGTTTCGACATATTTATAAATAAATTATTTATTTTTTCAACATATTTATAAATAAATGAATTTATATCGAAGATTAACTTAATTTATTTGCAAATAAAAAGTATCTTACATTGAATTATTTTTCATTAATAATTTGTTTGAAATCTATTTTAACATAATTAATCTTAGGAATGATCCTTAACTCAAAGGCCTTTTACTTATACACAAAGGAATTAAGAAAACTCAAAGGCCTTTTACTTATACACAAAGGAATTAAGAAGAAGATAACACTATGGTCCTTTAAGCCTAGGACCATGTAGAAAGTATGATAATTAAAGAGAAAAAAAGCTGATGAAATTATCTGGTTGAATCAATGTACGTTTCGAAAATTATGTGATAGGTATTATTTTTTTACAATTTAATGTATAACAATAATACCTTAGTCATTATAATTGATTTGAGTGTGTAGATTTCTATAATTTAAAGTTTCAAACCTATAAATATAATTAATATATTAATAATAATAATAATTTAATTTTAAGGTTATAATTAAGTCATATATTTTTTTGTTTCTGGGATAAAGGATTTTCTTGTGCAGTAATTTGACTGCTAAAATTTATGGAGGTGTACATATCCTACTTCTTTAGATTTGAACCTGTAACTTACAAGGAGGAAACACATGTTCTTAATCATTATATATCATATAAACATTTCCATGATCTTACAATAATTATGGTGAAACCTTAGGGTAGACTACACTGCAATAAATATGGAATAGATAATAATGAGTACATCACAATACCATAAATTTAGTGAGACATTTAGGTAAGTTGTAGTACCATAGTGAGATTATAGAACATGTTTTTCCTCCTAGGAGGTCATAGGTTTAAATCCAGAGAGGGGTAGGGTATGTACACATTTGTAAACTTTAGTAGTCAAATCGTTGCACAGAAGAGATCCCTTGTCCCACAAACAAGGGGTCTCATACACCAATTTGATGTCTAGCTTGGTAGTGACCTTAAAATTAAATTATTATTATTATTATTATTATTATAAAGTAGATTATTATATTATTGTTTTTATTATAAATTCTAACATAACACAATAATGATATTGTATATAATAATTAGGTAGTGTTTTTTTCTAATAGTTATGTAGTTGTATTTAAAGTACATTTTATTATGAATGAGATATGTTAATATAATATTAAAAATATTAAAATTATTACATATTTTAATTTTTTTAAATTAAAACAAGTGTTACATGATAGCTTATCTCTATCATAAAAAGAACATTAATAAATTTAAGTGGCAATTGCATTTGTAGATACAAAAAGTACATTATCATAAGGTTAAAAAGTCAAATTGGATTTGAAACCGTCAAAATGAGATGTGATACTTTAAAGGAACATAGCACAACACGTGTCAAGCTAGAATGAAAGTGCGAACATAGCACAACAAGTGCCAAGCTAGAATGAAATTGGGGGCATCGATACATGTTTTTTCAAAAGTGCCAATGCACAAAATTTAAAATTTGTTGCAAAGGAAATGTTTTTTTACATTTACTAATACAAATGTGTATCCAAATGTGTCCATAAAAGCTATTTTATTCTAATAAAGATTATTAAAGCATTTTTATGCATTGTTTATTAGGAAAACAAATGTAAATGTTTAGAACTTGTATAATACTATACATAAGAAGATGACAAGAAACATAACTTTAAATATGAATATAGACAATTTTAGCAAAATAAAATATGATTTCATCATATACAATCAAGTTATTTTACAATATCCACATTTCCATTGAATAAGCTTGTTGAGTACTCAAGAGTGGAAAATTTCAAAAGTTTTGGGTAGCACTTTGTTTTGAGATTTCATAAAAATTTTAACATGTTTTGGTTTCAGGATTTTATACATTTTGTATAGAATGGCATATGTTATAGTCTAATTTCAAAAGTTTTGGGTAGCACTTTGTTTTGAGATTTCATAAAAATTTTAACATGTTTTGGTTTCATGATTTTATACATTTTGTATAGAATGGCATATGTTATAGTCTTATTGAAAAAACAAAAAAATAAAATCTTAAAATAATTTGAAATATGTAGTATTCACAAAGTCAAAATTTGTTAAAACAATAAATAAAATCATAAAATAATTTGAAAGATGGCATATTCGCAAAGTCAAAATCTGTTAAAACAATAAACAAATTCTTTGGAACCCCAAAAAATAAATACTTGTTCAAAGTTTGTTGATGGCACTTAACAAATTTTGAATGTGTCGATGGTACCTAATTTTTTTTGTAACGACCGATGGTACTTAAGTTTTTTCCAAATTGTCTATGAATAAGGGAAGTGTGTGAGAAAGTGGCGATGGATATTTGAAAGTTTGGCAATGGATATTTTCTGGAAAGCATTTAAGAAGGTTTTTTGAAGTTGGACAATGGAAACAAAGTTTTTTTAGAAGCACAAAAAAGGTCAAAAGACAGTTTTTTTGAAATGCCACGATAAAAGTGCCGAAAAATGTCAAGATATAAGTTTTTTTAAATGGCCCGATACAATGAAAAAATTGAGAAAGGGTTGAGAAGGATTTTAATTTGTTAAAACAATAGACAAATTCTTTAGAATGCCAAGAAATGAATACTTTTTCAAAGTTCATTGACAGTGCTTAAGAAATTTCAAAAGTGTTGATGGCACATAAAAAAATTTTGTAAGAACCAATGGTACTTAAGTTGTTTCCAAAGTGTCTAGGAATAAGGGAAGCTTTTGAGAAAACGACGATGGAAATTTGAAAGTTTGGAAATGGGCATATTGTGGAAAGTGTTGAAGAAGGTTTATTGAAATTGGCCGATGGAAGAATTTTTTTTTGGAGAAGTGCAAAAAAAATTCAAAAGATAGGGTTTTTCAAATGCATAGACACAAGGATGAATTAACAAACCATGGAAGAGGCTTTTTTTTAATTGGTAGATGAAAAAAAATTTGGAGTACTTATGAAAGAGGTCAAGATATAAGTTTTTTTAAACTCACAGATACAAGGAAGAAATTGAGAAATGATCGAGAAACATTTTTCAAGTGACAACGTAAGTTTTTTGGAAAGCGGGTACACAATTTATTTCAAAAATGTCGATGCACATTTTTTCAAAAGTGTTGATACACTTTTTTTCAAAAACACCGATACGTGTTTTTCCAAAAGCACCAATGGAAAAAATTCAAGTTCATTAAAATGGTCATGTTTTTTTGACAATCGTCGATACACGTTTAGGAATACTTTGTATAGGTTCTGATGGAATTCCTAGTATCGGCAAAATCAAAATTGGTTAAAACAATCGACAAATTATTAGGAATGCCAAAAATTAAACACTTTTCCAAACTTCACTAATGGTACATAAGAAGTTTCGAAAGCACCAATGTTATGTAAGTTTTTTTGGTAAGCGTCGATGTTACATATGTTTTTTCCAAAATGCCAATGAATAAGGGAAGTTTTTGAGAAAGCACACCAATGGATATTTGAGGGTTTCGTGATGGACGCTTTTTGAAATCCGTCAATACAATGGATGAATTAGAAAAGTGCAAAGAATGTTTTTTTGGAGTTTGCCAATGAAAACAAGGTTTTTGATGAAGTATGGAAAAAGGTCAAGATACAAGTTTTTTGAAATACACCGATACAATGAACGAATTGAGAAATGGTTAAAGGTTTTTGATGAAGCATGGAAAAAGGTCAAGATACAAGTTTTTTGAAATGCACCGATACAATGAACAAATTGAGAAATGGTTAAGCGAGGTTTTTCTAGAACCAATAATGCAAGTTTTTTCAGAAAGTAGGGATGTATAGGTTTTCTCAAAACCGTCGATAACAATACATGTTCTTGTAAAAATGCCAATGGAAAAAATTTTAAGTTTGTAAAAACATCATGTTCTTTTATAATCATGAGTACACATTTAGGAAGGATTTGGATAGGCTAGTACCAGGGGTTAACTTTGACAACTACTACTTTTCACGTGACATTTGATATTTATTTTTCCCTGTCAATTAATTATTTCAACGGTTTTGATCAAAATTGTTAATTAAAATATCAATGGATTTAGTCACTTTGGACCAAAGTGGACTCTCGGTGTTGTAACTAAGTGTTTAAAATCCCTTGTTTATAGAAAATTTTAATTTTCTTATAATAAAATATGATTTTGTTTTTAAATTTTCATAAAGATAACAAAATCACTATTAAAATAAGACTTTAAAGACTTAAAACATGATTAAATAATTGAGGTGTGATATATTTTAAAGAGTAAAATATAACTTGATTGACTTTTAGATCCAATGGCTCGAAGGGAAAGTTGATAACAACGAAGGTTAATATCGGATCTCTAAGTAAATCGAGGTTAATGGAGCAAAAAGATATGATACCACCAAACCAACATTGATATACGTGTCTCATTACTATTTAAATCAAGGCATTTCGAAACTTTTTAAAACCACTTTCCAAAGCTTTGATACCACTTCCGGTATTGAATTAACTATTTCAATGGTTTTGATCAAATTCATTATTTAAAATATTAATGGCTTCGGTCACTTTGGACCAAAGTGAAGCACCGATGTTGTAAGGGTTTAAATTGTTTTGTTTATAAGAAAATTTTAATTTTGTTATAAACACAAATTTAACAAATTAATAAACATTATTTTAACAAAATAATAAACACTATTTTAACAAAATAAAACATTATTTTAACAAATTAATAAACACTATCTTAACAAAATAACGAAACCCTGACCTTTCATTCCATAATTGAAATGGTTAAAACATAGAGAAAGATTGCACACAATTGAGCGAGAGCTGGTTTAAAATACAGATTCAAGGAGCAAAATACGATAAAAACATGCACATAGATTGCACACAATTTAGCCATAGCTGGTTTAAATTACAAATTTTAGGACCAAAATTTCTTTCGTTAAATTTGCAAAAAACATGCACATAGATTGTACACAATTTAGCCATAGTTGGTTCAAATTACAAATTTGAGGACCAAAATTCCTTTCGTTAAATTTGCAAAATTTTCAAACATGAGTATCTTCAAATAACTTATCTTAAAATTATGTTTCTCATAAAAACATTTGGAAAGGGTATTTTCAGCGAAACCTATAGTAAATTAATCACAAAACTGATGTTTCAAACACTTTGTTGATAATTGTCAAGTGTTGTAACTAAGTGTTTAAATTTCTTTTTCTATGAGAAAATTTTAATTTTGTTATAATAAAATCTAAAAAAATATTGAAAATTTTCAGCAAGACAACCAAATCACGATTAAAAAAAGTTTTTAAAGTATTAAAACATGGTTAAAGGATTAAATAATTGAGTCATGATCTATTTTAAAGACTAAATTATAACTTGATCGACCTTTAGATCTAATGATTGGAAGGGAAAGTAGATCAACAATGGGAGTTAATATCAGAGCTCTAAGTGGATGGAGGTTAATGGGACCATGAAATGATATCATTTTTTCCTATATATTTAACACTTTTAATGATCTTTTTTCTTGAATAAAGGCCCTTTTTTTATCTTCATAGTTTCACATTCCACTTATCCTAGCTACCACTCTCAAAAGGTATATTTGGATTATGTTTTCAACTTTTTCTTGTTTGTACTATGAATTTAGAGAAGGAATATAGGATTTTGTTAAAATGTGAATAACTGTTGCATGGATAAAACATACCACAAGTTATGTCATTGAAAGAGTATCCAATAAAATGATTCAATGACTCCTCATATCAATTGCAAAGGATTTATGATGACAATTTCCAAAGGGCTAAGAAGAATACATCAATTGGGCACACAAGTGAACAAATCAGTTCCCAAGGAGCTAATCAAGGAGCGTTTTGAGTGATTTCAGGCTGCATTCATTCAGTACCAAGCATCCAGACCATGAAAGAATTTGATGGTTACCATTTTGTCATCCAAACACCTGGGAATTCCCTCTGGAAGCGCAACATCTCTAATGACTGTAATTAACAGTTGGTTATTTCTTCCATAGTTCTAGGGTTTCATAAGTATTTCAGTTTCTAAGTTGTTAAGGAAACATTCCAATCTACAACTATATATACATAGCTTTTCTCTTTTTTTTTGATATGTATGTAGTGGAGAGAATGATATAAAACTTTGTAAACTCTTTCAGTGTTTTTGAATATAAATACAGATACTTTTTTATGAGTTATTGATTAAAAACATGTTGTAGCTGAGAGTTATATTGTTTGCTAAGACTTTTTGGAGTTGGGCCCACTTCAAAAGGTACAAAGCTAAGTTTGTTTTTTTGTAGATAATTG
This sequence comes from Picea engelmannii, assembly GCA_009831015.1. NCBI lineage: Eukaryota > Viridiplantae > Streptophyta > Pinopsida > Pinales > Pinaceae > Picea > Picea engelmannii. Next base: position 388,256 of record ML778223.1, read on the forward strand.
TGTTTATATTTCTTCATTTTAACTTAATTGTAATACTCTGTTTATACTCTATCTCTTTTATGCTTATGAACATTTTTTTTACACAGGTTTGTTTTAATTTGCTACTAAATTAGTTTTATAGTGTTATATGTGTGCATTTAAATTGAGTTATTTTCATATTTGATTTCACATTGAAATGATTGTAAATTTGTGTTTCACAAAATATATCTTATGAGGGAACAAGTTGTATCCCATAGTAAAGAGTAGCCACCATTCAAACCAAATACAATCAGAGTAGTTAATATTAATTTCAATTTTCATTTCCATAACTTAGTTTTCTTTTGAATAAGGTAATTTATCTTTTTGATTAGGCATGATATAAGAACTAGTCAATATTCATATTTGTATCTCTGTGTATATTTAATTAGTGTTTCAGAAGTTTAATACGAACCCTGGGTTTGATAATTAAGTGAATCCTTATAATAGTTTTCATTTAAAAAGACATATTTTAGAGCTGTCATTTTTGGTGTCATTGTCAAGGAAACACTAAAAGAATTAAGAATCTCTAGTTTATATTGATTTATGAACCCTGTAGCGCTACTTTTAAATGCATATATGAATGAATGTAGGGGAATAGAGATGGTAAGATGCAAAGACAAATTAATTATAGGAACTCTATAGTGTAAAATCTTGTCGCTTTCACCATAATATTTTGTGGTTAGTCTCTATTATACTAAATTCAAAATCATGAGAGTTTAGGATGCATGAATAGGGAAACAAATTCAAGAGGAAATTTCTATGGTATAGTACGATCCACCCTGCATGTAGCTAACATAATGACAAGAAGAGGGAGAAAAAAGGAAGTACTTCCACAAGTGAACAAAAACCTCATGTTGAGAAGGTAGCATCCAACCTTGAAGAAAATTCCACAGCTTATGTTGACCTAAATCCTCCTGAAATCCCCATTTATAAACAAGAACCTTATATTTCATCGACCATAGAAGAGTATGAATCCTTTGGAGGACCTATGAAATTTTGGAAAAATACTTTACTCTTGATGGTTGGAGAACAAGGAGAAGGATATATTCCACAAAATCCTGTCATATTTGAATTTTCCATTCAAGATATAGAGGGGAAAACCAAGATGAAAAACATCCCACCTGTTGCTTTACCCCATTTCAATGGGCTAAGTAGTAAGGATCTAGACACTTTCGTCTTTGAGTTTGATGTCTTATGTCATATTTATTACTACTCTTCCGATGCCTATAAACTAAAATTGTTTCCAGCTACCCTTAAATATTGAACTTTACGCTGGTTCATGGGGTTGGGTGGAAATTATATACAAAATTGGGAAGGTATAAGACAAGCATTCCTTCAAAAAATATCAAGACTATTGCCAAGATAGGGATTTATGAGGAGAAATATTCAAGATGGCTCAAAAGGAATAAGAGAGTCTGGAAGACTATGTCTAAAAATTTCAATATAATCTTAGACGATCCAACCAACATCAATTAGACATGAGCACACTCAAGACACTTTTTCTTAAAGGTATTTGAGGTGAGTGTTTGAATGTTCTATATTTGATGGGGGTTGGAGATGTTTCTCAACTACAGTATAATACCATTTGTGAGTTGTGTAAACAATATTCAAGAGGTAATAATAAACAAGGAAGGGGGTTATCGGGAAAGCCTTTCAAGTTTTAGTAAATCCTCAGGTAGTGAAGTTACTCGAGTTGAAATTGGTAATTTGTTAGATAATTTTAAAATTGACATCCTTAGTTATATAATTTCCCAACTAGATACCATGAAAATCAGGAAGAAGAAAGATGAAGAAACATTACCCTTGGCTATATTTTGTCCAAAATGTTGCAAGAAACATCCCTTTTGTGAGTGTCCCTTAGATGGTGTAGAAATCTATGCTATCAGTGAGTAGGACTATGATACAAGAAATTGTCCTTCACTACATGGAGTAAAAATATTTTATCGGTATAAATATGTGATATCTGTGAGAAGGACCATGATATAAGAAATTGTCCTTCACTACCTGATCCAACATGGATCTAGGAAGGCCTAAAAATCAAAGTTCTTAGAATCAGACGAAACCAATGCCATTATGTAGGTATCGTCGTGCCAATTCCGACCATATATATATATATATATATATTCTGAAAATGGACACCATATGCAGAAGTTATCGTGATCTAAAGATCATGTCAAACATGCAAAAAAGTCAAAATCAAAGTCAAAGTCATCGGTCAAAGTCAATGGATGTTGTCAGCATGACGTCATGATGACATCAACATGACACATGGCAACACTAGAGGCTGACACATGTCAGTCAAATTTGACATTTTCAGGGTTGAGTTGGACCAGTATGGAAGTGACACGTGGCACTGTACAGAAGTGACAAGTGGCACCATACGGATGCTAACACATGCCATGGTGGTGTGGAAGTACGAATGCTAACACATGGGAGGGTGACACCTGGTAGTATAGATGTTGATGTGGCATTGTATGGACATTGACGTGGCATGGTACGGATGTGACATGTGGCAATACAAAAGGATGACATGGCATTATATGGATGTGACACGTGGCAGTACAGACGACTGACGTGGAAACCATCCTGATGACACATGGGGGCTGACTAGGAAGTGATGTGGCCTAAAAAAGAGCTTCCACATGGCCCAATAAAGAGCTGACAAGTGGCACCTTCTAGAAGGTCAACTAAATTTGGCAGATTCCTCCAAATATGGTGGTTCCACCAAATCTGGCGGAGATCCTCCAAATATGGTGGAATATCTCTAAATTTGGCTAACTAGCGCTAAGTTTGGAAACTGTCGCTAAATTTGGCGGAGTCTGGCTTATTTAGATAGGCCCAAAAATCGATAAAAGTTAAGTTTTTTTGGCACATAAATCGAGATTATACAGATTATACAGCTCTGACAGGGCATATCATTGGGATTCATGCCAAGGGGGGGGGGCGAGGGACTGTTAAGAAGCAGGTTGAATTTATACTCAAAAGTTCCATAATTTCGAGGGAACTCTGAATATGGGTTATGTTTCTGCATACGAGTAGATGAACAGAAAAGTGCCTCCAAAGCCCAAAATTTTGATCCAAGCATAGTCGACTTTATACTCAAAAGTCTCAGAATTTCCTGTTCTAGCCAATGGTGATGTCTGTTTCTGTTGAGAAGTTGCATATCTAAAAGGTGGTGTAAGGAGCTGGTATGTAAGCCTTTCTTTTGTATTCTTAAAGCATCGAAGATTAATAAGAATCCTTCCCCATTGAGACAAAGGCTCAGAGATGTAGGCAAACTTGTGTCAAACTCCGTTAACAATATTGGTGTTATGGTTTGCTGGTTTTACTTCTTATGTGGATACAACATTCTTTCATTAAGCTTCTTTCTTAATTCCTAAATGGTAAAAAAACTCATGCATAAATTTAACCAAAGTCTTTAAAAGATCATTTTCGAATCAAGTGGTATCAGAGCAGGTTGACAGTTGGTTGTTTGAGTTTGCATGATTACCAAGGAAAAGCTAAGTCATGGTGAAGGCGACCTTGTAGAAGGAGATCCCGAGATTGGATCAAGAAAGAGGACATCTCAAAGTGAGAGGATGGCAACAGAAGAAGGACTTTCTGAAAATGAAAGAGAGTTTCAAAATACTTTATTTTCCATGTCAGAGATGGTAAAAGTGTTGTATGATGATTACTTGGAATGAAAGAGATCGGTTCAAGGGGAATATTCATAGAAAGCCAAAAGTGAATAAGGAGAGGACCCTCCTAAAACTCCTCCTTCACCTCCTTCATCTCCATCTTCTTCTTCTTCAAGTACAAGTTCAAATTCTACTGCAAGAAAACATTCCCATAAACATAATCCTGATATGTCATTACTTAAACTTGATGTAAAAATTGTTTTTCCTATGTATGATGGCAAAGTTAATGGTGAGAAACTTGATAACTGGGTTAGACAGATGGAGTTATATTGTAATGTGCAACAAATCAAAGATGAGGCAACCAAAATCAAATTGGCATCGCTTCATCTTGAAAGCACAACTCTCATCTGGTGGAAAAGTAATATGCAACATGGAACTCAGCAAGTTGGTAAGATTTTCCCATCATGGAATGATTTTATTTCCACACTTAGAAAATAGTTATATCCATTGGGATATAAGGAAAAGGATTTAATTGAATGGAAAAGTCTTAAATTAAGAAAAGGACAGTTAATGCAGGAATACACAAATGAATTTCGTAAGATGGCTTTGATGTTAGATGTTCCATTAACTACACAAGAAACTCTTATGAAGTATATAGGAGGTTTTCTTGTTTATATTCGTAATACTGTATTTATGTTTGGACCTACTAATATTGATGAGGTTTCTTTCCAAGCAACGTATATTGAAGCAGGGAAAATTGGAGTTAGTGTATCAGGGGAATCATATTCAAAGAAGGATGGAAAAGGAAAAGGGAATGGGAAGAAAGAGACTTCAACGACAATGAGGGAAGAGAATCTCTCTTTCAAGCATTGCAAGAAAAAAGGGCATGATGATGAGCATTGCTGGAAATTGCACCTAGAGAAAAGACTGAAGTGGTTCAAAGAGAGGAAAGGGAGGCAAACAGTTGCAACATCAAAACAACCAACAAACTTGGGGTATGATTCGGGTGATGAGACTAAGATCACAACAATTGGTTTAACAGGTAAAATTGGTGATGGTATGATTCTATAAGTAAATTGTTTCATATAAGGGTCATAATGAAACATACTAAGATTGACACATTGATAGATAACAGATCTAAATCTAACTTAATTTCAGAAGAAGTGGTTAATAAATTGGGATTAAACACTAAGATTCATCACAAACCCTATTCACTTAATTGGATAAGAAAATATTATAAATTTCCCATAACAAAGAAATGTATCATAAAGTTTGCAATTACATCTAAGTTTGTGGATGAAGTAACATGTGATGTGGTGCCGCTAGAAACATGTGGAATGGTATTAGGAAGCCCTTATTTATATGATCACAAAACAATCTTCTACATGGAACATAATAAATATCACTTAACTAAAGAGGGCAATGCAAATGTTGTACATGCTCATCACATAAAATAAAATCAATCTCTTCTAACAATGGAACAATTAAAGAAGGCATCTTATGCCAGAAATACACCTATAATTGTGCCAAGTAAAGTAGGTGATCTTAAGCATGAACATGAGATGGTTGTAGAATGGAAGTTCAATCATACTTTACTTCAAGATAAATTAATGTCGTGCAAGCCAATCAAACATCTTGGTTCATTTTCAGTCATATTTTTTGTGTTATGGCTACTAATGTTTTCTACATGGATGGTAGTGGATTCAGTAAGATGTGAACGAGTTCAAATGGTTAACAATATGATTTCAGTTGTCATGGTTATTATGAAATTGATTATGATGCGATAGGTGCATAGGACAGAGTTTAATGACAAAGGACAAGTGGGGAGGCCTATCCCACATTTGATGACTGGTTAATACCCTTTTGGAGGACTAAAAGGTCTTAGTGGGGAGAAGTGATCCAAAATGGATCCAGGAAGGTCTAAAAATCAAACGCCATTGCGTAAGGTTCGTTATGCTGACCATATTTTTTTTTTCTGAAAATGGACACCGTATGCAGAAGTTATCGCAATTTGAAGATCAGGTCAAATAGGAAAAAAAGTCAAAGTCAATGGTCAAAGTCAACAGATGATGTCGCCATGAAGTCATGATGACCTCAACATGACATGTGATAGCACCAGAGGCTGACACATGTCAATCAAATTTGTCATTTTCAGGGCTGAGTTGGACCAGTACGGAAGTGACAAGTGGCACTATACAGAAGTGACACGTGGCACCATATGGATGTTGACACTTGGCAGGGTGACATGGAAGTACGAATGCTGACGTGAAAGGGTGACACATGATAGTACTGATGTTGACGTAGAACTGTATGGATGATGACATGGCATGGTACAAACACAACATGTGGCAGTACGTAAGGCTAATGTGGCATTGTATGAATGCGACACGTGGAAGTATGGACGACTGACGTGGCACTTTACAGATGCGACACGTGGTAGTATGGAAGGCTGACGTGGCAACCGTATGGATGACACATGGTAGCTGACTAGCCAGTGACATGGTCATATAGATGACACGTGGCAGGCTAATGTGGCTTGGCCAATGGCGAGGTGACATGTGGCCCAATAAGGAGCTGACATGGGGCACCTTCTAGAAGGTCACCTAAATTTGGTGGATTCCTCTGAATCTGGCGGTTCCACCAAATCTGGTGGAGATCCTCCAAATCTGGAGGAATCTGGCTAAATCTGGTTAACTGGCGCCAAGTTTGGAAACTATCACTAAATTTAGCAGAGTAGGGATTATTTAGTCGGGTAAGAAAATCGAGGAAAGTTAATTTTTTTTGGCACGCAAATTGAGATTGTACAGATATGACAGGGTGCAGCATTAGGATTCGTGTTGAGGGGAGGCCTCGAGGGATTGTTCAAAAGAAGGTCGACTTTATACTCAAAAGTTGCAGAATTTCGAGGGGAGTTCGAATATGGATTTGTTTTATTCATACGAGTAGCCTAACAAAAAATTTCCTCTAGAGCCCGAGATGTCGATCCAAGCATAGTCGACTTTATACTCAAGAGTCTCAGAATTTTCTATTCCAACAAATGGAGATGTATGTTTCTATCAAGAAGTTGCAGATTTGAAAGGTGATTTCAGGAGCTGTTATGTAAGTCTTTATTTTGTATTCTTAAAGCATTGAAGATTAATAAGAAGCCTTCCCCACTGAGACAAAGGCCCAAAGACGTAGGAAAAATTGTGCCAAACTCCGTTAACAATCTTGGTGTTCTGATTTGCTATTTTTACTTCTTATATGGTTGCAACATTCTTTCATTAAGCTTCTTTCTTAATTCCTAAATGGTAAAAAAACTCATTCATAAATTTAGCCAAAGTCTTTAAAAGATTATTTTCGGATCACTACGTGGAGTAAAAGCAGTTTATCAAGGAACAAGTGAAGGAGTTGAGAAAATTTGTATCATAAATCAAAAGAGACCTTTGAAAATATATCCAACGATTATTCATCCAAATCCTTTTCAATATTATAATACACTTTGGGTGACGTCGATGCACGCAACCTCAGAACCCGTAGGTTGGAAGGTCCACGTCGACATAGGATCTTTCCTTCACCGCTGGCCTGAAGAACTCTAAACGACTCTTCTATTTCCCTATCGGGAAATATGCACCCACAACAAACTCTCACGGGATCCCCTCTTTACACTTGGGAGATCGGACTTTGCAACTTCGCGAATCCAATGGTCAAGCGTTCGGCTCTCGAATCCCCGAAACCCGAAACAGTCAACGCTGAACTTTTCCTTTTCCTTCGGGATTTTCCCTATCACGATTTCAACGATCACGATGTCGAGAAACTTGTCTCCCCGACTCCCGAATCCTGATTTTCTGAAACTCCGATACACTTGTGAGATTTGACTTTTCACCGCCCCGTCACCTCTGTCGGGATTTCGGACTTCATGGTATCGCGATTCCTGATGCAATGAGTTCGGAACTTTACTCCACGAAACTCTGAAATAGAGTGCCACCTGTCCACCTGCTGACTCTTGTGGCCCCACATCGTCCTCTTAGCTTTCGGGAATTCACGTTTCGTGATATCGCGATTCCCGTTGCCAAGTTTGCAGGACTTCAACCTATGAAACCCCGATATGGAATTCCACGTGTAAATTTGACGACCCTTGTGGCTCGGATGTATAGTCCTGCCCCTCCTGATCTTAGAAACTTTCGACGCTTCGTCGTAACCCCTCTGCTTCTCCGTGAGATCTGACAACTCACAGGACTTCACGAAATCTCCTTAGAGAATTTCGGCCGTCCGTTCTTCCTTGACGATTTCTGTGAATGACCTAAGTGTTTTTTTCTCCGTGGAATTCATCCTCCTACGCACAAAATTACGACGCCTTCTTAAATTCTTCCAGGTGCAACTTCTGTGCAACCCTTTCAGCGGTTATAAAGCTTTATCCTCCTTGAACTTCCTTATAACTCCGAGTCTTAGAGAAGACTCTTGCACGCACTCCTTGTGGCAACCTTCAGACACTTCCAAGTACTGAATTTCCTTCGACCCTGTGCACGCCTGCAGCAACAGTCTCTCAACGCTTCACTCAGGTCCACAAACCTGAGACTTTACTCAGCTTGCGCATTCCTTGCACGACTCCTGTGCTTGACTGCACTCCTGTGTGAATGAGAACAAAAGCTACCCTCTCTAAACCCTTTGTCAATGCACTCCTTGTAGACAATTCGACTGCAGTCCTTGCAGGAACCCTTGTTCAGATAGAGAAACAATTGAAACTCATTCCTACTTCCTTCAGACTTCAAACTCAAAACATGAAATCATATACACAACACATAAAGAAAATGTGTAACAAGAAGCAAACATTCATGAGCATATCATTCAACATTAATACATAGAGAACAAACACAAAACCATGAATTTGAATCAAACTCTTTCTATTAATCCAAATATCTGTACATGGGTCTTCTTACACAACTCTTTGCATGCTCTTTTTTCTTCCCAACAATGTTGCTTCATTATTTTACAATACACAATGAGGGTGTCTATATCCCGTTTCCCTCTTGCGCTCTAAAACTGTCTAATCTACACATTCAATTATACCTACTTGCATTAACTACTTTAAATGCCTTCTACCTACGAAGGACGAGAGAAAATCGCTCAAGGTCCGTTTACATTTTACAAGTGCGCTTCTTCTTAATGACTTCATTTAAGATTGCGCAACAACTTCAAGGTGATTTCAAAATTTGTGTTGGCGCTTGTCCAACTGTCTTTTGCTCCTGCATTGCTCGCTTGATGTTGGTGATGCTCCTGCATCATACTTCCTCGCTTGAAAATTTTCATGGGCTCCTGTCCATGAGCTCGTGCACGGTGTGTCCATGCTTCTGGATCTCAGCTTCATTCTCCCAGCTGACATCTTCAACTGGATGGTTCTTCCACTTGACCAGATACTCAAAATATTCCTTTCGCCTGGTCTTCCTGCCCACTCTTTTATCCAGTATGCACTCCATCTGCGGCTTATCTGCAACTGGCATCTTCTTTCTCCACTGGATCACTGGCTGCTCATCTCCAGTCCCTGCTTCCTCAGCTTTATACAGGTACAAATCTGAGATATTGACTATCGGAGAAATTCCGATCCCATCGGGTAATTCAATCTCGTAAGCGTTCGCCCCAAATTTCTTCAAGACCTTACATGGTCCGATTTTTTTCATCTCCAGCTTATTATATGTTCCTCTTGGGAACCTTTCTTTTCTCAAATGTGCCAGAATCAAGTCACCAACCTCAAATTGAAGTTGTCTTCTGTGCTGATCGGCTCTACGCTTGTATTCCTGACTTGAATTCTGCAATCGCTCCTTCACCTGACTGTGAAGTTCTTTCATCGCCTCTGCGAATTCTTCTGCACTAGAACTCCTAGTTGCAATATGTTCTGAATCCATTAATTCGGAAATTCCTCTCAACTGCATGCCATAAACAATCTGAAATGGACTCTGCCCTGTGCTTCTATTAACCGAGTCGTTATAAGCAAATTCTGCCTGTGGTAATATGTTGTCCCACTGGCTGTGGTGTTCTGTCACCAAGCTTCTCAGCAAGTCTCCCAGACTTTTGTTTACTACTTCTGTCTGTCCATCCGTCTGAGGATGATAAGCCGAACTAAATGACAAGTTAGTTCCCAGCTTCTTCCATAAGGTCCTCCAAAAGTTCCCTATGAATTTAGTATCTCGATCCAAAACTATGCTTCTTGGTAAGCCATGAAGTCGAATGACTTCTTTGAAAAAAAGATTCGCAATGTGATTTGGGTCATTGGTCGTCTTGCATGGAATGAAGTGTGTCATCTTGGAAAACTTATCCACCACCACAAATATTGAATCAAAACCTCTTTGTGTTCTTGGCAACCCCAATACAAAATCCATGCTGATTGCATCCCACGACCTTTCTGGTATGGGAAATGGTTGATAAAACCCCGCATTCTGCTTCTTTCCCTTCGAATGCTAGCAAATTATGCATCTGTCCATGAATCTCTTGACATCTTCTCGCATTCCCGGCCAAAAATATGACTCATCTAACTTTGCGAACGTCTTGTCGTGACCAAAGTGCCCTGCTAATCCTCCACTGTGTTTCTCCTTCAACAAATTCTCCCTCATGGAGAATTTCGGAATACACAGTTGATTACCTCTAAACATTAATCCTTCCTGGATCATGTACTCTATCCATTGGCTTTTGTCCCTAAGAATTGGATTCTCAGTTGCTTCATACGCTTCCTTAAAATCCTAATCATCTGCGTACATGTCCCTGAGATCATCAAAACCTAACGTTTTGACTTTGAACTCCTGCAACAACAAACACTTCCTGCTCAAAGCATCAACAACTTTGTTAGCAGTACCCGAAATATGTTTAATCACAAAAGTGAAATTCTGCATGTACTCAACCCATTTGACATGTCTCTGATTCAACTTTACCTGTTGAGTCACGAATTGCAATGCATGATTGTCACTATATAAGACAAACTCTTTTGGGATCAAGTAATGCCTCCATTTCTTCAATGCCTGTATGATAGCATAAAACTCCTTATCGTAAGTGGAGTACTTCACTTTCACTTCATTCAGTTTCTCACTGAAGTATGCTATTGGCCTGTCTTCCTGACTCAAGACTGCCCCGATTGCAAATCCGCTTGCATCGCATTTCACCTGAAATGTTTTTCGGAAATCCGGCAACACCAAAACTGGTTGTTCCGTAATCTTCTTCTTCAACAGATTAAAACTCTTCTCAGCCTCTTCTGTCCAGTGAAAAGATTTGTGTCTCTTCTTCACTGTATCCATCATTGCTGCACTAATTCCACTGAAATTCCTGATGAACTTTCGGTAGAAACTAGCCAATCCGTGAAAACTTCTCACCTCAAAATATTCTTCGGTGATGGCCAATTCTTGATTACCTCCACCTTATTTGGATCCATCCTCAACTCATTTGCCGAAATAACAAACCCCAAGTAAATGAGATCTGTCTTCATGAATGAGGACTTCTTCACTTTTATCAACAACTTCTCCTGCTGTAACCTCTACATCACTGTAGCCAAATGCTTCAGATGCTCTGCCACTGTTTTACTGTAAACTAGTATGTCATCTAAATACACAATGACAAATTTTCCGATGAAATCCTTCAGGGCTTCGTTCATCAACCTCATGAAGGTACGTGGCACATTTGTTAAGACAAACAACATAACAAGCGATTCATACAACCCTTCGTTGGTTTTGAATGCTGACTTCCATTCATCACCTTCTCTTATGCGGATCTGGTGATAACCACTTTTCAAATCAATCTTTGAAAAATATTTTGCTCCACTCAAGCAATCCATCAGATCATCCATCCTCGACAATGGAAATATGTACCTGATGGTTATATTATTAATCTCCCTTGAGTCAGTACACATCCTCCAGCCTCCGTCTTTCTTCGGACTGAGTACTGTTGGAACAACACATGGACTCAAGCTTTCCCTGACCAAACCTTTGTCCAACAAATCCTGGACTTGTCTCTTAACCTCTTCATTCTCTTGCGGCGTCAATCTGTACGCGGCTTTATTTGGAAAACTGGCTCCTAGTATGAGATCAACGTGATGACTCACACTTCTAATCGGTGGCAACGAATGAGGTAATTCGTCCACTACTATGTCAACGAACTCTTCCAGCAGCTCCTGAACTTCTTCTGGTAAATCATCTATTCTTGTGCTGGTCAAAACAATTCTAGGCTTTCTGACCACAATGAATTGCGGTTCTTCCTTCTTCTTCACCTCTGTAAGAAGTTACTTCCCACTCATGAGAAGTACAGTGTTGCTTACTTCCAGTTTCACCTCCTTATCCTTGATTGGAAGCAACATGTGAGTCCTCCCATTCTTCTCTAGGGTGTATGTGTTCATTCTCCCATCATGAATCACATTCCTGTCATATTTCCATGGTCTACCCAGCAATAGATGACAAACATCCATAGGAATGACATCACATAATATCTTATCATTATATCCTCCTATCTTAAATTCAACTAAACATTGTTTAGTGACAGTTACCTGATGTCCTTTTTGTAGCCACGAAACTCTGTATGGGCTTGGATGATCAGTCGTTTCCAGCTCCAGTTTTTCTACCATCTCCGTAGAAATGAGATTATCTATGCTACCACTGTCTATAATGACCTTGCATACCCTGTCCTTGGTCTTTCAAGTAGTCATGAAAAATCTGGTCCTTTGGACTGAACTCTCCACCTCCTTCTCGGGTGTCAAAAGGAATTTTCGCATCATCAGGGATCTTCCGCCTTAAGCTTCTTCTGCCTCAACATCTTGCCTCTGTTCTTTGGCAATGTGAGATTCTCCACCCTCTTTATTTTTATCTGGACACTCGTAGGACTTGTGCCCATTCTTTCCACATGTGAAGCATGTTATTACTCCACCTCTTCCTCTTCCTCTGCCTCTAGTACGAGGAAAAGTGTTGTTGTCAGCATATCTCCTCTCTGCTCAGTATGTTTCCCTCGTTGTGAGGTTCCACCTCTTTCAGTTTGAGTCTGAGGTTTCTTCCAGTCTTCTTTGGGCTTCTAATATTTATCCTGGGCAACTGATTTTCCTCTGGGCTGACTTCTGCCTCGGCCTCTTTGACTCTGCTTTCGGCTCAACTTCTCTTCCGCTTTTAGAGCCATCTGATAAGCATCTTCCACCGTTCGGATGGTTACCATGCTCATCTCATCCTGGATATCATATCTTAGGCCATTCATATACCTGGCAACATTCTCATCATCGCTCTCCCGATGACCTGCCCTGATGTTCAGCTTATAGAATTCCTCAGTGTATTCTTTCACTGTCATCAGCTTCTGTCTCAGGTTTTGCATCCTCCTGAACAGAGTAATTTGATAATCCCTGGGGATGAATTTCGCCTTCATCTTCTCGATCATTCTATCCCAGCTCTTGATCTTCTGCTTTCCCTTGCAGCATCTATCAGCTTGAAGTTCATCCCACCACAATGCTGCATGTCCCTTCAATCTCATGACAACATGCTTGACTTTCTTGTCCTCTTCAACATCTTCATAGTCGATGTATGTGTCTAGAGCTCTAATCCAGTCTAGAAGCTCCTCTGCATCCAAGTTTCCCTTGTAAACTGGAATGTCCATCTTCTCTCTTGCACCCATCCTTGCAATATCTCTGATCAAACGTTCGTTTGATGCATCTTCAGCTACAACTTCTTCTTCATATTCAGCCTCAATCTCACTTTCAGAATCACTTAGATCCCTCACACTGGCTGTGCGTCTTTGTTCTGTCTCCATGTCTTCGAGTCTGGCTCATAGATCATGCATCTCTCTCTCCATAGTTGGATCTGTCATCTTCTTGCCTCTTCTTCTCGGCATTTCCCTCTCCTCTAGTGGATCGGGTGTTTGCATGTCCCTTCTCCTTGGCGGCATGGTGAATCTCTGCTACAGAAAGCAAAGAACCTTTCTGTGCTCTAATACCAAACTGACGCTGATGCATGCAACCTCACAACCCACAGGTCAGAAGGTCCACGTCGACACAGGATCTTTCCTTCATCGCTGGCCCGAAGAACTCTAAATGAATCTTCTATTTCCCTATCAAAAAATCTACACCCACAACAAACTCTCACGGGATCCCCTCTTTACACTTGGGAGATCAGACTTCACAACTTCGCGAATCCAGTGGTCAAGCATTCGGCTCTCGAATCCCCAAAACCCGAAACAATCAACACTGACCTTTTCCTTTTCCTTCGGGATTTTCCCTATCGCGATTTCGGCGATCCCGATGTCGAGAAACTTGTCTCCCCGACTCCCGAATCCTGATTTTACGAAACTCCGATACACTCGTGAGCTTTGACGTTTCACCGCCCTGTCACCTCTGTCGAGATTCTAGACTTCGTAGTATCGCGATTCCTGATGCAATGAGTTTGGAACTTTACTCCACGAAACTCCGAAATAGCGTGCCACCTGTCCACCTGCTGACTCTTGTGGCCCCACGCCGTCCTCTTAGCTTTCAGGAATTTACGTTTCGTGATATCGCGATTCTCGTTGCCAAGTTTGCGGGACTTCAACCTACGAAACCTTGATATGGAATTTCACGTGTAAATCCGACGGTCCTTGTGGCTCAGATCTACGGTCCTGCCCCTCCTGAGCTTAGAACCTTTCGACGCTTCGTCGTAACCCCTATGCTTCTCCATGAGATCTGACGGCTCACGGGACTTTGTGAAATCTCCTTAGAGAATTTCGGTCGTCCGTTCTTCCTTGACGATTTCTGTGAATGACCTAAGTGTATTTTTCTCTGTGGAACTCATCCTCCTGCACGCAAACTTACGACGCCTTCTTAAATTCTTCCAGGTGCAACTTCTGTGCAACCCTTTCAGCAGTTATAAGGCTTTATTCTCCCTGAACTTCCTTATAACTCCGACTCTTAGAGAAGACTCTTGCACGCACTCCTTGCGGAAACCTTCAGACACTTCCAAGTGCTGAATTTCCTTCGACCCTGCGCACGCCTACAGCAACAGTCTCTCAATGCTTCACTCAGGTCCACAACCCTGAGACTTTACTCAGCCTGCGCACTCCTTGCACGGCTCCTGTGCTTGACTTCACTCCTGTGGGAATGAGAACAAAAGCTACCCTCTTTGAACCCTTTGTCAACGCACTCCTTGCGGACAATTCGACTGCAGTCCTTGCAGGAACCCTTGTTCAGATAGAGAAACAATTGAAACTCATTCCTACTTCCTTCAGACTTCAAACTCAAAACATGAAATCATATACACAACACATAAAGCAAATGTATAACAGGAAGCAAACATTCATGAGCATATCATTCAACATTAATACACATAGAACAAACACGAAACCATGAATTTGAATCAAACTCTTTCTATTAATCCAAATATATGTACATGGGTGTTCTTACACAGCTCTCTGCATGCTCTTTTTTCTTCCCAACAATGCTGCTTCATTATTTTACAATACACAATGAGGGTGTCTATATCCCGTTTCCATCTTGCACTCTAAAACTGTCTAATCTACACATTCAATTCTACCTACTTGCATTAACTACTTTAAATTCCTTCTACCTACTAAGGACGAGAGAAAATCGCTCAAGGTCCATTTACATTTTACAAGTGTGCTTCTTCTTAATGACTTCATTTAAGATTGCACAACAACTTCAAGGTGATTTCAAAATTTGTGCTGGCGCTTGTCCAGCTGTCTTTTTCTCCTGCGCTACTCTCTTGATGTTGGCGATGCTCCTGCATCATTGGGCCAACCAACAACACTTGAAAACCCCCTTTTTCCACTTGGTATCCACTAGTGTCATGGCCACAATGGACCTCCCAAGGCCAAAACCAATCTTGGAAACAAGGTTGGAGAGGATATTTCCCTTATGGAAATATGTCACAACAACATCCAAAAAGTGTGCTCCTTGGCTACAACTTCCATTTCAACAGGCACAACCTCAACCACAATTACAATTTCCACCAACCCAACCACCCCAAAGGCCAACTCAACTTCATGCCCAACCCATTTCTAACCCAAACAATAAAGTAGCTCAGCATGCTTACAATGTTGAGTTACCCAATTATCCGACCTATCTTATCTCCCCTATAGATATTTAAGATATTCATCTCTGACCAGGGAATGTATTTAATACAACTTCTCCCTACATTGAGGAAGAATATTATGGGGATAAAGTTGTTGAATCGAATAATCCAACTTCACCTATCATTTTGGAAAAAAATTATTAGGAAAAAGTTGTTGAATCAAATGACCCAAATAATGAACCTTCCTTAGTAGAACAAGTCAGTTCCCCCAAAAAATCAGATCCATCAAGTCATGTCCAAAATTTCCCATATCTTAAAAGGTTAACCATTGAAAAATCCATTAAACAACCTAAATTTGATTTTTTGGGGGAATTGAAAAATGTCTATGTTAAAATTCCATTTTTCCAGGCCATAAAATATGTACCAATCTATGTTAGAGTTGTTAGAGAATTATGTTTGAAGAAACCAGGATGGAAACGAAAAGATCCGCCAATAGTTCAAGTGCTTGGTCATTTAGTTGATTTAATGCTTGGAACATTCTTACTACTAAGTACATAGATCTAGGTAGACATATTGTATATGTTCACAATAATAACATATGTATCTCAAATACTTTAATAGATTTGGGAGTTTCTATAAATGTCATGACTAATGAGACAATGCAGAAGCTTCAATTAAATAATCGTCATCAGAACATTAC
This sequence comes from Picea engelmannii, assembly GCA_009831015.1. Taxonomy (NCBI): domain Eukaryota; kingdom Viridiplantae; phylum Streptophyta; class Pinopsida; order Pinales; family Pinaceae; genus Picea; species Picea engelmannii. Next base: position 404,581 of record ML778223.1, read on the forward strand.
TTTTCTACAATTAGCATATCAATCCACTATATAACCTGAAGGAATCTTAGAAGATATAGTCATCTTTGTAGACTGTTGAGAGTACCCTAATGATTTCATGGATCCAAAACCCAAATCAAATGTTGGGGGATACCCCTTTATTTTGGGAAGGCCCTAGTTGGCCACGGCTAATGACCTTATTGGGTATAGATCTAGAGATATGACTACCTCCCAGGGTACTTCTATAAATAAACTTACATTATATCCACCAACTAAACCAAGTCCTGATCATGAAACACCTATATGGACAAGAAATGGGGATAGTGATGATGACAAAGTCCAACAAGTCTTTATAACTGAATCATCTCATTCCTTTAATAAAAATATTGAAGATGATCTCATTTATGATCTTATCACTAATCCTTATTCACCTACTAATCACATCATGAATATGATATAATAAACATACCATTTTTTTACAATCCAAAAAGAATTACAATCAATTCCATCTTATCTATATACCACAACTTAAATACATAGCATTCCTGTAGAAATATTTCTAGGAAAAACACTCAACATAAATCCTCAATTAGAAGAACCACAAAAACAAAGGTTGATTGAGTTGTTACAATTGCATGCTAAGGAATTTTCTTTGGATTATATAAATATGAAGGGGATCCATCCTAGTATGTGCACTCATCATATATGTTTCCATGATAACTTCCTACCAATTAGACAACCTCAATGAAGGATGAATCCTGCACTTCAAGAAATAGTTAAAACTGAGTTGCAAAAACTATTAGATGTAGATTTAATTTATCCTATTTTTTATAGTAAGTTGGTTTCACCTCTTTTTATCATTTTGAATACAAATGGGAAGTGGAGAGTCTGTGTGGATTATATAGAAATTAATAAAGCTACTTCTAAATACTACTTTCCTTTTCCTTTTATTGATCAAGTTTTATATACATTGGCAGTGAAGAAATAATTCTCTTTTCTTGATGGTTTCAATGGGTACAATCAAATTCAACTAGCCCCTGAAAATCAAGACAAACCAACTTTCACCTTCCCATGGGGTACTTTCACATACCAAGTACAATTGTTTGGACTATGCAATTCTCTTTCCACATTACAAAGGGTTGTGCTCAAAATTTTCTCTTACTTGATCCATGACTGTGTTGAAGTATACATGGATGATTTTATTTTCTATGGGAAAAACTTTGACAAATAATTGACTAACCTAAGGAAAGTTCTCGAAATATTTCAAGAAACAAATTATCCCCCAATCATGAAAAATGTCATATATTTATTATAGAAGATATAGTTTTAGGACATCATATATCTCCCAATGCTATCCAGGTTGACCTTGCAAAAGTTGAATTAATCACCAAACTTCCAGTTCCAATGAATAAAAAAGATGTACATAGTTTCTTAGGTCATGTACGATATTATTGTCATTTTATAGAAAATTTTACCAATATAGCATCACCTTTATTCACATTACTTTCAAAAAATGTTGAGTTTTTTTGGACTAGTTCCCGTCATACTGCCTTCAAAACATTAAAAGAAAAGTTATATATAGCACCTGTATTAAGGGAACAAAATTGGTCTTTACCATTTCATATATCAACAGATGCTTCAAATACATCCATTGAATCTATGCTTGGACAATGAGAGCAACATAAACCATATGAAATTTACTATATCAATAAAAATCTTTCTCGTGAGAAACTAAATTACATTATAATGGAGAAGGAATTCCTTGTTGTTGTCCATGCAATCAATAAATTTCAACACTACATCATTGGTTACCTAGTATTTGTGCACATTGACCATGTTGTCATTAAATAATTTATGAGTAAACGAGTCACAAATGGTAGGGTAACTAGGCAGTTGCTTTTGCTTCAAGAATTTGGCATCACCATTTGTGATTGGCCCGGAAGGGAAAATGTTGTAGTAGAATTTCTTTCTCGATTGAATATTGAATGAAATAATGGTCATGTAGAAGATGTTTTTCTTGACAAACACTTGTTTGCATTATCTATTCACTCATCATGGTTTGTATATATTTCCAATTATTTAGCTACAAGAAAAATTTCGTAGCATTTCTAACCAAGGGAAAACCAAATATCTATCCGACAAAGTGTTATGTATTCATGGGTCCAAGGACAACTCTTCTGAACATGACCTAGTTACATTATCTGATGTTGTGTTCGAGAAGATGAAATATTTTATATTTTTAAAGCTTGTCATGATGACCCATGTGAAGGAAACTTTACAGTTAGGACTACTTACAAAGCGCTACGATTAGGGTACTACTTTCCAACTATTTTCAGAGATGCTAAAAAATATTTAGAAGTTGCAACATCTGTCAACACATGGGAAAAATAGTTCAATCAGATGAGATGCCATTGTAAACTCACATATTAATTGAGCCTTTCAATAAATGGGCCCTTGATTTTGTAGGACCCGTCAATCCACCATGACGATAAAAGAAATACATTTAAGTTTGCTTTGATTACGTAACAAAATGGGTGGAAGATAAGGCTCTTCCCAAAGCTACTGAGAAAACAGTGACATAAATTTTGTATGAATAAATGTTTGTCTAGTTTAGGGTACCAAGAGAGATTGTCACCAATCAAGGGACTCAGTTCACTTCTAAGCTCATTCAGTCTATCACCAAGAAATATTAGATTCGACATAGAACATCAACACCATACCACCCACAAGCCAATGGCCAAGTTAAAGTAACCAATACATTTTTGGAGACCATTTAAACGAAGACACTACAACTTCATCGGAAATATTTGACTGAAAGAATGTCAAACGAATTATGGGCTTATCGAAAAACATGGTGTAATAAAATTGGATTTAGTCCATATGAGCTAGTTTACAGTAAGAAGGTTGTATTTCCAATCAAATTTGAAGTAAAAACTTTATGTATATAATTACAAGCTAACATGGATCTTACAGAGTCTCAACAACATGGTTAAAATCAAATCAATCAACCTGATGAATTTAGTCAAGATTCCATATAACAAATTGACATAATTCAACGACAAAGAGATAAATGGCATGACCAATTCATCGAGAAGAATAAATTTCACGAAGGGGATTGGGCACTTTTGTTTGATTCACGGTATAAATATTTCAAAGGAAATTTTTGTATGTGATGGATGGGCCATATCAAAAAGACATTGTCTATTATAATGGTTCGGTGAAGATATGTACTATAAATGAGGAAAAAACTCCACTATTGGTGAATGGCCATCGACTATGTTTATATCGGAAGCTAATATCCAAAGAAGAGCTCATAAAAAATCTAGTCACTCAGGCAGAGGTTGAAATTATAAGGAAGGTGGATTCTCCACTTTCAACTACTACCCTCTAGAAGAACTCTCAAAATGATCATTTTGTACATAGTTGATTGTGTGTGTGTTTATATCTATCTATCTATCTATCTATCTATCTGTATATATATATATATATATATATATATATATATATAATTCCATTAGTGAAAACTTGGTCATAGACGCTATTTGACTTGATAATATTAGAAAACTGGACTTTTGGATGGTATTATTAAGAGAAAAAGAAAAAAAAAATCAATTGTGAAAACCTTTTTGGAGTCACAGTTGAACAATTTTTATTTGAAAACCAATTTTACTAGTGGGAAAAACTTGAATGTATATATATCTTTTATTTTTGCATGTGGAAGAGAATCTTGAAGGCTCTACTTGCATAATTTAAATACACCAGATGAGTCTCTCTTTGAATATTTTCATAATATTTGCCAAAAATCATCTAAAATTTTAATAGACACCAATATATTGCAAAACAATTTCATGTTTGGTTGTCCAATAGTTCCATGATTCAATTTTTTGTTTAAAGCTTACATAATTTCATTATTGGATTAGCAGTGTCACTCATAGAGCATTTAGTGACATCCACTTATTATTACAGGCCTTTTTAATGATAGGATTCAAAAAATTAAAGGACTTTTTTTCACCCGAGAACGAGGTAATTCTTATATCCTATCTATGAATTTCATTTTATAGACTTGAAAGATTGAAAACAATCCAATTTGTATTTCTCCTACAAATACCTTATCCATATCCATATTCTCCATCTACCTTATTCCCTGTTCAATATTTTTCATTTGGCCTAAAAAACTATTTTCTTTATTCCTTATCATTTCAATATGAAGATCATCTAAGGCCTATACAACTATCCTTTGAATAAGAAAAAGTCATCAATACTCAGTTTTTATTTGAAAAGACATAGTTCAAAATATGGGTTATGCTACAAAAATGATCATCCAAGATTAAAACTTGTTTATGTTTGACTCTAAAACTATGAGTTACAATTCAAACAAAGTTAACCACTTAACGAGAATTGTGATCTCAAAACAAGAACTCTGGCAAAAAAACCCATATTTTTGCATAAAAAACATGAAAATCAACCCCTAGATAAAACATTGGTGATCCCTATAGCACAATTTTTTCAAACGGGGTCAAAATTACAACTTTTTTCAACATGGCCTTCAAAACTCATACAATAGCTCACAAAAACCTTAAAATCAACACCTAAAAAAAATAAAAAATGATGTTACATAAATTAAAATGTTTTTTTCAAAACGTTAAAATTATAGATATTTTGAAATCATATTTCGCAATTTTTTTTTTTTGAAATCATATTTTGCAATTTAATTTTTTTTAATGTCCTTTGAAGGAGATATTTTATTTCTAACATTATATATCTGTGGTTTTGAACGAGAATAATACTTCTCTTAGGTTTTTACTTTTTTTACTCAGAATAATCTCTGTAGTTTTTCTCGGTTTCTCTGGAACTTCTCTATGGTTTTTGAAAATTATTTTTGGCTTCTTCAACCAGTTGAGCAATTGGACATGTGAAATGAGGTGAGTCACTTTTTACTTTGATTCAATTTTGATTTAATTTAATATATATATATATATATATATATATATATATATATATATATATATATATATATATATATATATATAAGTTTCATAAGTAAAAGTTGATTTGAGAGATAAAGTCAATCCAAAATAATAATTGTTACATTTTTTTTTCTCTTATTTTCAATATGAGCACTCCACCACCTATTCCAAAAACTCAGCCTAATAGGGGGAGCCCCCCCAAAATCACCCTAGAGATCCTTTACGATTATATGGAATTGATAGAAAAAGGAGAGAAGAGAGACATGCCAAAATCCAAATAGAGTTAGAAACATTAGAAAAAAGGAGTGATGAAAGAGACATAAAACTCTAAATAGAGCTAGAGGCAATGATTGATAAAGAAATTAAAGATACCATTCAAACTCAAATAGAGGATAGATTCTTAGGATTCAAGAGTAAATTGCAGACAATGAAGGATAGGATTCAAGAAATGGAAAAACATAAACAATCAACCCAAGAAGGAGGGGTTGAAGAAAATAACAACTTGAGAGATAGGATTAAAGAGCCAGAAGAAAAACTAACCAACAATTTGACCCTCAGTAATATGGAAAACAAATTGGATATGAAACCCATCAAAGAGGAAATGAATAAGCTAATTGAATTGGACCATGATCATAACAAAAGATCCTTGAACCTCATAAATTTTGGTATAAAACAACAACAAGAGGAGGATACACTAGCAATAGTAAGAGAAGAATTACATAATAAATCACAAATTGATACAACTTACATCATAGAAGCAAAGAGGCTAGGAAACATAATTGATCACAAAGATAGGTTTCTCTGTGTCAAATTAAATATAGCATACTTAGTAAATCTCTGAGCTTAAAAGGGTTAGGAATATTTATAAATGAAGACCTCATTCTCGAAGACCAAGTTGAATTAAGGAAGGAAGTTAAAAAGGTAAAAGAAGTCAACAAAGAAGGAAAATGGGAAATAATTAGAAATTGAAAAGCTATTGTTAGGGATAGAGACCAGAAGGATAATAATAAAAAGGAATTTGGGACACTCAGGATCCTTTTTTGGAACTGTCGTGGCTTTCCATGGCACAAAGGTCCTATGATAAGTTGGATCCCGAGTGATATTGATATTATCTATCTATTTGAAACTTGGGAGAATGAGGAGTCTAAGGTCCCTAACATAGAAGGATTTGTCTTGTGGTTGACATGGAACAAAAAATCCCACCGTAGAGGGATATGAGGCATAGCTTGTTATATTAGAAAGATAATTTCTCCTCACATTCAACTTCGTAAGATTGACCCTCTCAATCAGTACATTTGAATAGAAATTTTAGATACCAATGCTAAGAAGATGTATATAGAAATTTTCTATTTTGCACCTATTAATTCTACTTTTTATAAGAAAAACAATCTAGATAACAATTGTCCCTATAATAATTTAGAACAAGATATTTATAGTTTGAAAAATGAAGGTAACATCCTCATGCTAGGACTGCAACTAAACAAGCTACTCTTTTAAGTAATGACTCCAACCATAATCCTTTATGGCTAGATGAGGACCTTGTTTTATCTAATATCTACAAAAGAAGCTCTGAAGACCTAATTGAGAATTTGTTTGGTACTGAGTTGGTCAAGCTTTGCAGCTCTCAAGACCTAATAATTTGCAATGGAGTAATGAAGTGGCCAAACTCCAACCAAATGACTTGTATTCATGGGCTAGGTAGTAGTGTTGTAGATTATGTAATATATGATATCCCCGTTTCCAAAAAAATATAAACTTTTGACCTTTTAAATGACCATGAGCCCGACTCTGATCATAAACCATTAACCCTAACTCTAAACTTTTCCATGCATAGGAGCGCCATTGAAGAGAATTTTGATAATCAAAGGAATTTGCGCTTTGACAAAAGTAAAGTTGACATTTTCTTAAAGGATTTAAACAGTAAATTAAATCTTCTAACTTATAAGGACAACATTGAATAAATCTATCATAAGTTTACAACTACCCTTTACACTTCTATTGACAAGTTCTCTTTCGAGGTGTCCTATAAAAAGAATAATAGAACGACCAACCCTTGGTATGATAAAGAATGTAAAATTTCTAGGAAAGCCATTATGGATGCTTCTAATGAGTCCTTAAAAATTGATAAGATCAATAAGTACAAAGCCCTAATTAAAAGGAAAAAAAGGTACTATATCAATAAAAGGCAAGATCAACTTTCACAACTATATAAGCTGTATCCTAAGAAGTTTTGGAGCCAAATTCTAAAACACAATACTAAAGAAAATAATAGGATTCCCTTAAGGGACTGAAATTCCTACCTTAAAAGTCTTTACGAGTTCCCTAATGCCATGGACACCATTCCTATTGTCCCTACAAAGGAAGAAGCTTTTTCTTTAGATGACATAGAGTTTGGGGTTAAGCGACTTGAAAATGGGAAAGCTAAGGACATTGAAGGCTACCAAGCTAAAAAAATTAAAATTGGAGGGCCAATCCTTATCCCTCACATACACAAGCTCTTCAATTTAGAAATCAAACATAGCTTCCCTAAACCCTGGACGCAAAGCATCATTGTTTCTATTTTTAAAAATGGGGATATAAACATTCCCTCTAATTATAGGACCATTATGATTAGCCTGATTTTAGCCAAGATTTATGGAATTATTTTCGAAAAGAAGATTATCCTTTGGCTAGAAAGTCACGGTAAAAGAGATAAAGTCTAGGCCAGGTTTATGAGATATCATTCAACTATGGACCATCTTGTTACCTTTCGGATCATTGTAGAGGAGTTCCTCAATACTAAAACCAATCTTTTTTGTTGTTTTGTTGACTTTAGAAAAGTTTTTGACATGGTTCCTAGGAAAAACCTTTGGAATAGGTTGGAAGAGATAAACGTGCCTCTCGAGTTGAGGGTTGTTGCAATAAGGATGTATGAGAACTTTATTGCTAAGTTTGAAAACATTGAGGGCTGGTCAAAAGAGATTAAATACAATATCAGATTCAAACAACATTGTCCCTTGTCCCCTACCCTTTTTGGCATATACATTGAGAAGTTAGAAGATTGCTTGGAAAAAGCAGGTTGTGTCGGCCCTACTCTCACTAGTATAGTCATCAATATTCTTATTTATTCCGATGATATCATTCTTATGGAAAGGAGTCCCCATGATCTTGAAAACCAAATAAGAATCCTCAAGGATTTTTGCTCCAATATGGGTATGATTGTTAATACTGATAAGACTAAGGTCATGACTATTAAATCCAATAAGATCCCTTATGATACCTTCGTATATGAAAACAACAAATTGGAGGAAGTGACTTCATACAAATATCTTGGTATTGATATTCACCACAAGCTCAATTAGAATTATAGCATTGAGAAAAGGATTATTGTGGGATGGAAATCTTATTATGGGCTTGAAAACAATTGTAAATCAGTTGATCTTTGGAGTTGGGATAAGAATAAACTCCTCTTTGAGACTCTTGCTACACCTGTTATTATTTATGGATGTGAAGTCTTGGGATATAGTATCTCTCATGAATACTGAAAATACAAAAGAATTTTATAACCTATAATCTCAAAATTAAAGGAAATACGCCCTATCCCATCCTTTTCTTAGAAACAAGCCTCACTCCCACTGAGAGCATGGATATGACTAGATACCTAATGTATAAGAACAAGTTAAACAACAGGGAATACAAGAGGCTTCCTAAAATTGCTTCAAAATCATGTCATAACCACCATCGACTCAAGCGAGGATGGTATAAAGATGCCTGGTCTTGGCTAAACTATTGGGGAATCATGGAAGACACCATTTTGCAGAATAAATATACTATTAAAAAAAATGTCAAATCGAAATTTAAGGAGAAAATGTGGTGTGATAAAGAGTTAGAGGAAAAAAGAAAATTAAGTTATTATAAGGATGTAATCAACCTTAATCTAGAAGATCAAAATGATCTATCTGTTTTTCCATGTGTAAAGAAAAAAATAAACATTGCTAAGATAAGAACAAATTCTCGCGTGCTCCATAGTGAAACTGGGCGTTGATCAATTCCTAAAACGCCATGGGATGAAAGAGTGTGTCACCTTGGTGACACTAAAAAGGTTGAATATGAAAATCACTTTCAAATTGTTCAACCTATACCATATTAGATCTCATTTTCAAAATATTTGTCACACTACCAACCTTCGTAACCTCTTAACTCAAGAAAAGTATGGTGATCTTGGAAAGCTTCTCTTAATGCTTTTTGAGCACATAAACAAAATTCTAAAGAATCACAAGTAATCACTTACCCTCCTAAGGTCCAATAGATCAATTCGGTCTTAGTGAATGTTAATCATCATCATCATCAATATAAATTTTAATATTTTAGTTGTAATTTTTATTTTTTTTTTGTTTTTTCAATTTTGTATTAAATTTTCTAACTTAAGTTTATTAATTTGGTTATATACATATTTTTAAACATTTTAAAAGTTTTTTCCCCATAACTTTTTTTGTTTACCCTTTTTTTTTTCTCATTTTTAAAATTTTTATACAAATTTTTATTTTTTTGGTTTTTTTTCCTCTTTAAATTTTTAAGTTTTTCTTTAATTATTTTTTTTATATAAATTTTCTTTTTAAATTTTTTTTTTTTTAATTTCAATTCTTTTCTTTTTCTTAGTTTTTTTTAGTTTTTTATTTATCAAAAACAAATTGAATTATATTTTTTTGTTAAATATTGAAAAATAGTGTTATTTAACTACAATTATTTCATGTGTATGTAAAGGTAACAAAAGTGTTAAAAATGATATTTTTCACTATATTTAAAAAGTATGGAACCGTAAATTAATCAAGGAGGCAGAATTATATGAAAATTCTTAATTTCAAAAAAGTAAATGGTAAAAAATATTTTTAAGATTGAAAGAAGCATGAAAAAATGAGTAAAAACTGTTGGATTACATAGAAAGCACCATCAAAAGAATTTATCCTTCCTTGCATTTCGGCCTTCTTTTCTTCACCTTCACTCAGAGTTCTGGTTTATATATCCTTGGTTACCTCAGACACCTATAGATATTCAATATGCTCAAGTGTGATTAAAATGAGAGAACCTAGCCTCTTATTTATACTCTCCAAGTAGCTTCTTTAAAAACATCTTCTAGGTCACTTGGCTCCACTTTCCTTATTTTAGGGTTAACCCACTTCTAATTTCTCCATTAAATTTATTATTGAAATAATTTATTTTTTATTCACTTTGAATTATAATACACTCATTACTTCACTTTATTATTTACCTTTTAAAATCTCTTAAACCACTTTGACTACTTTGACCTTTTGGGGCTTCTAGATGACATAGGAGGGTCCTCCAACTTCGTAAGGCCATAACTCTCAAACCACGAGGAGTTATGTGACGTTCCACATACCACCAGAAATGGCATGACATGTACTATCCATATATAATAGTATTATCTAAAAATATATCATAACTCATACCGTTACCCATCAAACAAACTTGGGTTCATTACCCAAACCTGGGGTCTCCAACTTCTCATGGCCATAACTCTCTAACCGTGAGGAAATGTGACGTTCCACATACTGCCAGAAATGGCATGACAAGCACTATCCATCTAGGATAGTTTCCCTGATAGATTCACTATCCTTCATCTCATTATTCCACAATTAAGCATGGGTTCTCTTACTCCAAAAAGCGTCTTCCCGTGAGGGCTTTCACCATAAGGCGACCACTTTGGAGTTCATCCATATTTACTTCTTATCAAACATGACAAAACAATAATGAGTCATATTTACATCAAACAATATTGGGTCCATTACCCAAACCTTTGTTCTACGGGGCTTTCTTCAAGGGTTGACATCAATGACAACCAACCTTAATCAACAATCTCCCCCTTTGTAATTGATGGAAACACTCTGATGCAATACTGAAATCATATCACTCGTGCTCCCCCTAGAACCATGCCTCTGTCCTCTGCATTTGATAAATCTGCTCCCCCTGGAACCATGCCTCTGTCCTCTGCATCTGATAAATCTCTCCCCCTTTTTCATCAATGGAAAAGGTATCTTTTCATCCGAGGCTACTCCCCCTGACTGAACTGTCCTCTTATGGTGCTTCCTTGTGTACATCTAAGATATATAAGGTAAGCATTCAAAAAGAATTCAAAAATCATTCATTTTGGAGTAGAAATAACTCCAAGTCTTTGGTGAAGATATTCAAAAGCTTCCCGTGGAAGTGGTTTTGTAAAGATGTCTACCACTTGTTCTTTTTTGCCCACATACTCAACTCTGATGTTCTTTTCTGCAACTTGTTCCCATAGAAAGTGATACTTGATTGGAATGTGCTTTGTCTTGGAGTGCATCACCGGGTTTTTTGAGATACTGATGGCACTTGTATTATCACAATATATTGGAATGGGCTCATCATACTCAACCTGTATATCTATTAAAGTTTGTTTCATCCAAAGAACCTGTGTACAACATGTTGCTGTTGCAATATACTTTGCCTCGGCTATAGATAGAGATACCAATGATTGTTTCTTGCTTATCCATGATACCAAACACTCACCTAAGTAGAACACTGCTCCACTGGTTCTTCGTTGATCATCAACACAACCTGCCCAATCTGCATCTGTGTAGGAAATAAGTGATAGATCTTTTCCTTTTGGATACCATAATCCAAACTCTTATGTTCCTTTGAGATATCTGAAAATCCTCTTTACTTATAATACATGTGATTCCTTTGGTGTTGCTTGAAATCATGCCACCTGTCCAACTTCTTGCATTACATCTAGTCTGGATGTTGTCACATATAGTAGGTTTCCAATCATTGACCTGTATTGCCTCTGATATGTAGACTTCGAATCATCATCTTTACTCAACTTACAACTGGTTTTCATGGGAGTGATAATTGGTTTGCAATCTTCCATTCCGAACGTCTTTTAGCATTTATCTGATATACTTGGTTTGAGAAATAAAAATTCCTTGGTTGCTTTGATGTATCTGAAGTCCCAAAAAGAAGGATAGTTCTCCAAGTAACGACATTTCAAATTCATTCTGCATGTCTTTTGCAAATTTCTGGCTTAACCTATCATCATCACTACCAAAAATAATATCATCAACATAAACTTCAATTAATAAAATATTACCTTGACTTACCTTGATGTAGAGGTTGTTGTCTGCACTTCCTTTTCTGAACCCTACCTGTTGTAGATACTTATCCAGTCTAGAGTACCATGCTCTAGGATCCTGTTTTAGACCATACACAGACTTCTTTATTTTACACACATAATTTGTGTTCTCTGACAGTTGAAATCCTTCTGGTTGTTCAATGTAGACTTCTTATTCAAGTTCCCCATTCAGAAAAGATGATTTTACATCCATCTGGTACACTTTATTATTTTTGGAGCATGCATAAGCTAAAATCAAACAGATTGCTTCCATTCTGGCAACTGGGGAAAATGTCTTTTCAAAGTTGATTTGTTCAATTTGTCCATATTCTTTACATACCAATCTAGCTTTGTTCCTTGTAACCTGTCCATCTTCATTCAATTTATTCCTGAAGACCCACTTTGTGCCGATCACATTCTTATTCTTTGATCTTGGAACCAGTTCCCAAGTGTCATTTTTCTCTATTTGATCCAATTCTTCATTCATGGCCTTATTCCAAAATCCATCCTTGTTGGATTCTTCAAAATAGTTTGGTTCAATTATAGATAAGAGTGCTAGGTGTGTTTGTTCTGGTGAATGGAGTTTTCTTCTAGTCTCAACTCCTACTTCTTTGTTTCCAATAATTTGATCTGAAGGATTATTCTTCTGTACTTGTTTGCTAGGGGTCTTTGGATATACTTGTTGAACTTGCTCTTCTGTTTCTGTTGGATTCTCTTCATCTTCCTCTTCTACTTCATCTTATGCTTCTTCTTCAAAAAGTTGTTCCATTGATTTGTTTTCTTCTTCCTTTGATTTTGGTCTTCCTGTTTCATCAATTATTACGTTGATGCTTTCTACAACTTTGTTTAATCTTAGATTATAACACTTGTATTATTTCCTTGTACTTGAGTAACCAACAAGTATTCCTTTGTCCACACGAGAGTCAGACTTTCCCATTCTGCTATCTTCTCTTTTGATGTAGCATTTTCTTCCAAAAACTCTGAAGTTCTTCACATTTGCTGGTCTTCCTTTCCATAGCTCATAGGGATTTTTATAAGTGTTGTTTCTGAGCATTACTCTATTTTGAATGTGAATTGTTGTATGCACTCCCTATGTCCAAAATATATTTGTCAATTTGTAATCCATTAGCATTGTTTGAGCCATTTCTTGTGAAATTATCATCCATTACGATAATGTTCCTTTGTCTTTGAACCACTCTTTGAACAATCTATGAATCCATGCTCTTGTCCACTGCCATATATCTATCAAAAACTGCTAAGTGTTCTTGCACATCTGTCCATAATGCTAACCCATTTATCATTATACTATCAAATTGTACTTTTGCTAACTGATTGCTCTGAATATGTCTTTTCAAACTCTGCAAGCTGCTTGAAGGATGGTTCTTTGGTCTGTCATAGCTATCGCATAGAATCCCCATGTCTAATATTCATATTACTTGGGAGTCTCTAAGCTGGATGGCTCAGAGAAATTCCTTCTCTGATGTTTTATCATCATCATATTCATTGGTAGATTCATCATCATCTTCATTGGTAGATTCATTATCTCTCTCGGCTCTAACTTCTTTCTTTCTATCTGTGGATTCATCTTTCACTACAATGTCTAAAAGAACAATCTATTGAACCTGTTCCTTATTTACCTGTCCTTCCTTTCTTTCAGTTATTTTCCAAACCTTTCTGTATCTGACATCTTTCCTTTTCTTTGAAGAATTTTCTTCATCTCATTGTATTGTCAATCTTGCGCTCTCTAGTACCTGGTATTTGTTCACATGTTCTTCCTATTTTCTTATCCATACTTTCTTATATCTTATATAAATATTCTCTTTCATGGAAGTACCGATCATGCTTCTACAATCACTGGCTATATGTCCATAGTTATGAAATTTGTAACACTCAATGTTACGTGCGACCACATAGGCACGGTCTGTTTGAAAATTTCTTTTATAATCCCTGCAATCTGCAACCTTATGTCCAAAGTTAGTGCAATAAAAACAATGACCATAAAATATTTTTTCATACTTGGGAGTGAATGATCTTCTTTGTGGCATAGTCCTTCTAAATTTTTTCTTTCACTGATCATGATCATGATTGACGCTTCTTTGTGGCTTGAACATGGATGGTATTCTTGAAGATGTATCTTCAATAGTTTTCTTAGATTCCGGTTGACCATGATTCCTTCCTTTGAGTACTTCTGCATAAATCTTTCTATTTTCTTCATTCTTCTTTTCTAGCAACGTAGAGTGCTTCTCTTCATTCTATACAACTGATGTGGATGTTTTTGTCTCTTCAACTTTCTTGTTGAGCTTAACAATTTTGACTCTTAGTGTGACAACTTCTTCTTCAAGATTCTCAACCTCTTCTTCTTTCTTCATTATCTGAGACTTCGTGACCTCTTATGTTCTCTTTGCTTCTTCAAGTTGGATTTTCAATGCAATTATTTCTTCTTCCAGTCTTCTCTCTTCTTGACCAAATTCTTCCTCAAGTTGGTTTAAGTCATTGGTTCTTTCCTTTAGATGATCCATCAATATACTTTCTCTCTTTCAGTGTCTTCCTTTTGTGCTGCTATGTTGGCTTCTAAACATTTCTTTTGATATTCTAGAGTTTCTTCAATTCTTCTGGCCTCTTCTAGTTGATCTCTTAAATTCTTGATGACCTATTGATCCTTTTCAGAACCTTGAACGCTTTGCTTTTGCTTCATCAATTCTTTCTTGGATGACTTGTTTTCTTCTCTTTTTTTACTTAGATATTTAATTGCACTGATCAATTTTTCTTTGTAATCAACTTCTGCTTCATCATACTCTTCCTCTTTTGAATCTGTCTGACATGATGAGCATCTTTATTCTTGTTCTGTATCTGCATCTTCTTTGGATATTTCTGAATCTGCGATGGGTGAAGAATATATGTCATGTAACTGGTTTAGGTAATCATTCCCAACTGAAATCCATTGCTATTTTGTTATTCTTCTTCAATTCCTTCTTGGCTGCAGTCTTTGCCCTTTTTGAACTATCATATCCTGTAACAACTGATAGCCAAATATAATGTCCCTGTGCCTATAAAAATACTTCCGTCCTTCTGCTCCACATCTCATACTTAAAACCATTCTGACCATTAAACATTGGTACTCCATTCTCAGAATAATCCATGATCTCCTTCTAGTGGTTAAATTGTTTCATGAAGGAACCTTGCTCTGAAACCAATTGTTGGATTACTTAGAAAGCACCATCAAAAGAATTTATCCTTCCTTGCATTTCAACCTTCTTTTCTTCACCTTCACTCAGAATTTCGGTTTAGATATCCTTGGTTACCTCATACACCTATAGATATTCAATATTCTCAAGTGTGATTAAAATGAGAGAGCCTAGCCTCTTATTTATACTCTCCAAGTAGCTTCCTTAAAAACGTCTTCTAGGTCACTTGGCCCCACTTTCCTTATTTTAGGGTTAACCCACTTCTAATTTCTCCATTAAATTTATTATTGAAATAATTTGTTTTTTATTCACTTTGAATTATAATACACTCATTACTTCACTTTATTATTTACCTTTTAAAATATCTTAAACCACTTTGACTACTTTGACCTTTTGGGGCTTCTAGATGACATAGGAGGGTCCTCCCACTTCGTAAGGCCATAAGTCTCAAACCATGAGGACTTATATGACATTCCACATACCACCAGAAATGGCATGACATTTACTATCCATATATAATAGTATTATCTGAAAATATACCATAACTCATACCGTTACCCATCAAACAAACTTGGGTCCGTTACCCAAACCTGGGGTCTCCAACTTCTCATGGCCATAACTCTCTAACCAGGAGGAGTTATGTGACGTTCCACATACTACCAAAAACGAAATGACAAGAACTATCCATCTAGGATAGTTTCCATGATAGATTCATTGTTCTTCATATCATTATTCCACAATTAAGCATGGGTTCTCTTACTCCACAAAGCGTCTTCCTGTGAGGGCTTTCACCATAAGGGGACCACTTTGGAGTTCATCCATATTTAATTCTTATCAACCATGAAAAAACAATAATGAGTCATATTTAC